>CACVBM020001097.1:0-151910 GCA_902728155.2 Microthlaspi erraticum
TCAGCCACGACTTATACTGAGGCCTACTTGCACCCAGATAAGCTACACTCAACTGAGGCCTACTTGCACCCAGAGAGTCTGCCAGAGAACGAAGTCTCCAAAAACATGATGAGTTATTCAGGATCGCAATCCTTAGAGTAAAAATTCCGGAAAATGTCTATAACCATAAGATTAGACCGTCTCACAACCAAAAACTGGTCAAACATGTGTAACATCCGAATACCACAACACAAGGCAAAATGAGGAAAAACTGCATCTCATTAAAACTCCAAAATGTATATCGTTACAACGAAAACGAAAATACAATAACACCAAAGCCAAAAATAACAACTGAGGCTACAAAGATGAAATAAGCTCACTCCTCGACCTGCTTGTCGAACCACTTCCTGAACTTCAACTTCATCTTTGCCTCTGGCTCCCAAGTCTCCTCTGTAGAACCACTGCAATCCCACAAAATCCTCAGTAAGGGAATCCTCTTGTTCCTCAGAACCTTTTCCCTCCTCTCTAAAATCCTCACAGGCACTGCCGGCACTGTCAAATCTGGCTGAAGATCCTCTGGAATCCTAGCCACTAACTCCTCTGTAGGGTGAAGACACTTCCTCAGCATCGACACATGAAAAACCTTGTGAAAGGCTTTCATAATCTCAGGCAACTCCAGCCTGTAAGCCAATGGCCCAACTCGCTCCACTACTGGAAACGGACCCATAAATCGCGGACTCAGCTTGTTCTCTGCTATGGATCTGTTAGGACCCCTCAACATAGCCATCTTGAGATAAACTCTATCTCCAACCTGAAACTCAAGCTCTCGTCTGCGTCTATCTGCATAACTCTTCTGCCTATCCTGAGCCTCCTTCATGTTCAGCCTCACAACACGAACCTTCTCTGTCGTCTCCTGAACATAAGTAGCTCCATACATGCTGCGCTCCCCCACTTGGGTCCAGCATAGGGGTGTCCTACATGGCCTCCCATACAAAGCCTCAAATGGAGCCATGCCAATACTCGCCTGAAAGCTGTTGTTGTATGCAAACTCAACTAAGCTCAGGTGATCTGCCCAATGGCCACCCCAATCCAACACACACATCCTCAGCAAATCCTCCAAGGTCTGAATAGTCCTCTCTGACTGACCATCTGTCTGCGGATGATAAGCTGTACTCAGATGCACCTTAGTGCCCATCTCTGCCTGAAACGCTCTCCAAAACTCTGAAGTGAATCTGGGATCACGGTCTGACACAATACTAGCTGGCACTCCATGCAGCCTCACAATCTCTCGCACAAACTTCCTAGCCAAGACAGCAGCTCCATCTGTCTTCTTGATGGCCAAGAAATGTGCGACTTAGTCAACCGATCCACAATCACCCAGATAGCATCGAAAGTCCTCGAAACAGGTAGTCCAACCACGAAATCCATCGTAATCCTGTCCCACTTCCACTCTGGAATGGGTAAACTCTGCAAAAGACCACCCGGAACCTGATGCTCTGCCTTCACCAAGGCACAAGTGTTGCACTTCGCAACCCAGTCTGCTACATCCCTCTTCATCCCGACCCAATGATAGTACCTCTTGAGGTCATGGTACATCTTGGTCGCTCCTGGATGAATGGAAAACTTGCTCGCATGAGCCTCTCCCAAAATCTGATGTCTCAACTCCACATCCTTAGGCACACAAACTCGCCCACGAACCAAGATAGTCCCATTCGCAGAGACCTCATACTCAGAACCAGTCACTCTCGTCGCATCCAGCAAACTCTGATCACTCTGCTGAGCAACTCTGATCCTGCTAAGTAGATCCGCCTGATCCACTGCCTCTAAACCCAAAGGCTCCTGCGAAATGGCACACAAACGCAAGGTACTGATCTCGCCAACTAGAGACTCCACATCTCGCTCAACTGCGGAATCATACCTCCGTCTACTCAACGCGTCCGCCACTAGGTTAGCCTTGCCCGGATGGTAGTTAATGCTCACCTGATAGTCCGCCAAGAACTCAACCCAGCGCGTCTGTCTCGCGTTCATCATCGGCTGAGTGAAGATATGCTGCAAACTCTTGTGATCCGTGAAGACCTGTACTGTCTCACCTAGCAAGTAAGACCTCCAAATCTTCAACGCGAAGATCACTGCTCCCAACTCTAAGTCATGTGTAGGACGGTTACGCTCACTGCCCTGCCACTGTCTCGAAGCATATGCTATCACTCTGCCCTCCTGCATCAGCACACAACCAAGACCAATGCCTGAAGCATCTGTATACACCATGTAAGGCTTCCCTGGCTCGGGTAACGCCAACACTGGTGTAGTAGTCAACATCTCCTTGAGCTGACTAAAGCTCTCCTCACACTCAGCTGACCAAACAAACGGGACATCCTTCCCGGTCAACTTCGTCATCGGCTGCGCCATGGTAGCAAACCCCTTGACGAACCTCCTGTAGTATCCTGCCAAACCCAGAAAACTCCTGATCTCGGTGGCACTACTAGGTCTAGGCCAATCTCTGATAGCCTCAATCTTAGCCGGATCCACAGAAACTCCCTCTGCAGAAACAATGTGGCCAAGAAATCCCATCTCTCGCTGCCAGAAACTGCACTTGCTCAACTTAGCAAAAAGCTTCTGCTCCCGAAGCTTCTCCAGAACCAACCTCAAGTGAGTCGCATGCTCCTCCTGACTCCTCGAGTATACCAGAATGTCATCAATGAAAATGATGACGAACACGTCCAAATACTCCCTGAACACGTCGTTCATCAATCTCATGAAGGCTGCCGGCGCGTTAGTCAAACCGAAAGGCATAACCACAAACTCAAAATGCCCATAACGCGTCCTGAAAGCAGTCTTCCTGACATCTGCCTCATCTATCGGGATCTGATGATACCCCGATGCCAAGTCAATCTTGGAGAACCAAGTAGCACCCCTCAACTGATCCAACAACTCATCAATCCTCGGGAGTGGGTACCTGTTCTTCACAGTGACTCGGTTAAGACCTCTGTAATCGATACAAAGTCTGAAACTCCATCCTTCTTCTTCACAAACAACACCGGTGCTCCCCACGGTGAAACACTCGGTCGAATGAACCCCTTAGACAAAAGGTCCTCTATCTGCTTCTTCAGCTCTGCCAACTCAGCTGGCGCCATCCTGTAAGGCGTCTTCGATATCGGTGCTGTCCCCGGCTCTAACTCAATCGTGAAAGGATCAGACCGAGATGGTGGTAATCCCTTCAGTGACTGAAAGACATCCTCAAAATCCTGGACAACCTCAATATCTCCCATAACAACTCCAGCTCCTGACTCAGACATAGAAATCGTCGCCAGATACGCCTCACAGCCCCGCTCTAACAACTGCTCGGCCTGAATAGCAGATATCACAATACTCCCGGAAGTCGGTCTCACTCCCTGATAAACCAACCTCCCTGCATCTCGCTCGAAGACCACTCTACCTCTGTAGCAATCCAGATGAACTCTGTAGTGTGACAACCAGTCCATCCCGAGAATAACGTCATACAGCTCCACCGGACTGATGACTAAGTCTGCTGGCATTGACTGCCCCGCAATCTCGATCTCGACTCCTCTAGCACGGCCCAAAGTAGACAAGAATCCACCTCCCGCCACCTTGACCATGCCCGCGCTCTCGCCCGCGCTACTCCGGATGCCACTCTTCTCGGCACGCTCCGGTGTAATGAAGCAATTCGATGCTCCAGAGTCGAATAAAACGTGGGACTCAAAACCGCCCACTAACAAGGTCCCTACACATTCAATTGCGTTGAGAACCTCCACAAGACTATCACAGATAAAAATGACTAACAGACAATAACACAACAACAAATTCTATACTAAGAATTTACAAAGTCTGAGTCGAAGATTTACCTGTGATCTGCCCGGTCTGACTGTCCCGCCAGTCTCCACTGAAGAGTAACCCCGCGGCTGCAATCTGACCCGCGGCTGCACTGCTGCAATCTGACTCACCGGCTGAGCCGCTACTGGCTGAATCGCTGCCACCGACATCTCTGCAACTGGACACGGGCTTGATATGCCCAGGCTCCTTGCAGTAGTAACACACCCTGGTCTGACCGCCTCTCTCCTAGGACAACTCGATACACGATGCTCCGTGCTCCCACAACGGTAACAAGCACCTCGAGTACTGACTACACCAGAGCTCCTCTCTACTCCTCTTCTGACCCTGCGCAGGCAAACCGCCCCTGCCAGAACCAGAACTGAAACTCGAACCACCTCTGCGCTGCTGCTGCTGCTGCGCGGCTGCTGCTGCTGACCCCGAGGCTGGGTAGCAGGAGCAACTGCTGACGGCACAGCCACCGGACCAACTGGCCCACTCAAGATCCGCCTCTACCGACGCGGCCAACTCTACCAGACTCGCCCTCGAAGTGTGCATACTACTCTGCATAGCGTCCGGATATCCTTGCGAAGTCCCTCCAGAAATCTGTTCGTCAACTGATGCTCAGCCTCCATACCAAAGCCCGCATGCACTAACAGACGGCTGAACTCCTCATCATACTCGCGTACAGTACGCGAACCCTGCTCAATGTCCATAAACCGCATCTGAAGACGATCACGAGCCTGCCTCGGGAAATACTTGGCGTTGAACTCCACAAGGAAGTCGCCCCAAGTCCAAAATGCCCTCCGGCCCACCGCGGCCTGCCACCACAAATGAGCATCGCCACTCAAATAGTGGACCGCTAACTCCACCCAGTACTCCATAGGACAACGGATCGAATGAAAGTTCCGCTCCACTCTCTGACGCCACGCGTCTGCCTCCTCTGGACCAACTCGCCCTCGAAGAAAGGCGTACCAATCCTCTGCATGTGGCCCATAAACTCCAAATAACGGTCACACCCGCATCCACAGCCTCCGGCTGCGCAACATCTGCAGCAACATGCTGCACCTCTGCCACTGGCGGTACTCCTGGAGCCCCCTGTGGAACCACCGGCGGAAAACGAGCCAACAGCTGCGTCAGCAACCCCACCACTAAGTCATCACGACCCGGAGCCGGAGCGCCACCCCCACCCGGAGCAGCCCCCGCTCCCAAACCAACACTGGCATCACCCGCCAACGGAACTGACTGGGTCACCGACGCAGTATGCACACTCGGTGCCACACTCTCTCCCGACTCCTCCGGAAGTCCACGACCACGACCTCGGCCTGCTCGGCCTCCACGCTCTCGCCCTGCCACCACGGCCTCTAGCACCGCGCCCTCTCGCGCCACGACCTCTAGGAGCTCCGTCCATCTCACTGCATGGACCAAACATGAGCAACTAGAAATAACACAAAAACACAAACACCAAAAACTCACCGCGGAATCTCCTTTAGCTGAAGGGGATGATACTAAAGCCTAGCAATTCTAACAGTCCTAAAACCGTCTAGGCTCTGATACCAAAATGAAACAACCAACATTTTTTTTTTTTTAATAAATATTAATCAATTCTAGCGAAGGTCTTTAAAAAAAATTAAATAAATAAAATATCAATAACAAATAAATCAGCTCAGCGGAAGCAAATAATAATTAAACAAGTCTAGCAAAATAATGCAAAACAATAAAACAGTAAACATCCTATCATCCCCCTCTTCAGCCTTGATTCCGCGATCACACAAATCTTTTACCTGCAACACATTGGAATGGAGTTGCGTAAGTATTTAATAAATACTTAGTGAGGCAATCACTCTGCCTACGAGCCATTTACGCAATTTACTAGATATTTAATAATATTTATAAACTCCAATAATTATTAAATACCATTTTCCAATTATTAAATAATTTTTAATAATTAAAACTCAATTTCTCAATTATTAAATAATTCTCATAATTAAATAATAATTTTCCATATTTTAAAATAATTAAAATAATTATTTTAAACCAATTAATTAAATAAATATTATTTAATTAATTAAATCCGAATTAAATCTATTTAATTCCATTAAACCAATTAAATTCAATTAAACCAATATAACCAATTAAATTCAATTGAACCAAGATAAACCAGAATCAAATCAATTAAATTCAATTAAACCAGATTTAAACCACACAAACACACAATTCACCACATAAACAACCAAAATATCATGAAATAACAATTAAACAAAAAACTCATCAAGAACAATCATAAACCAAATCTAATCTAGCAAATCGCGGACCCACAGTCATGCACTCACCTTGACAATGATTGAAACTGAAGGAAAAAGAAGACAATGAACAGTGCCGAATCGCGGATGAACAGTAACCCGTGAACAGTACGATGAACAGTAACGATGAACAGTACCCGATGAACAGTGAACAGTGCCGATGAACAGTAAAATCGAAAATCTCTCCAAAAACTCCACTTTTCTCCTCTACAGCCTCTGAACTCGAAAATTCTCCAAAGAGAAGACGGCTGCACTCTTTAAACTTGATTTTAGGGCTTTCTCCACTAAACCGACCCAAACCAATTCACTTAAATTGAACCGACAAAATTCCCAATTTTTATTTTTGGTTTATGGATGTTACATTATTTGACTCTAGGTTAATTGGATTGAAATCGAAATTATCGATGTACTATAGTACGTGTTATTAGAAAGTGGGAAGTTAGAAATCCTAAAGAAAATAATATTTTTATGAAAGTTGACCTTCTATTACTTGATAAAAATGTTAGTAACATCTTATTATATTGATATAGATAATCTTATTATAACATTGATTTATATTAAAGTTACTTTTGTTTGAAACAAGAAAACACAATTCAAGTTTTTGTTCATTATTCACTACTTCATAATTTTGGAGATCAGATGGCCGAAGGAAACATCATCGAAATTGAAATTTGTAATTTTAATCTGCAGTCTGCTGATAAAAAGCTTCTATTACTTGATGAAAAGGTTAGTAGCATATTATATTGATATATATCTTATTAAGAAAAGAAGGGAAAAAAAAGCTCTCATTAAGAAAAGAAAAAAAATTGTTACATCCATTAGGAAAAGGAAAAATAAAACATATTTCAAATACGAAAAGGAAAAAATAATAATATATAGTAAGCTATAGTCTTCATGATTTAATTGTGATTCTATCTTTTGTTTAAACTTTTCTCTCATTAAGAAATAAATATAATGTATTTGAAAGTTCATGATATCAATGAAGAATATTTAACTCTAGATCAGTTGGATCCAAATCAAAATTATTGTTGCTACTTGTGTCTAATATTTTGAAAAAAAAGTGTTAACACAAGAAAATTGGAAAAATGTATAAAAAAAGAAACAAAATAATTAGAAAACAACTAACTAATAATGGAAAGGAAATTTGATAATGGCCTTATTCAAAAACAAAACCGAAAAAATAATATAAATAGAAAAATAATAAAATAATTATTGAGCAACTAACTAATATTAAAAGAAGAAAAATTAGAATGACCTGATATTCTATTTTTTTTTTGATAACCATGGGGATCCTAAAGCTTTCTAGGCCCAAAGACTAATCCCACGAGGCCCACGGCAGTCCACCTGATATTCTAATTTTAATAGTTTTATTTTTTTTGTTAGGTAAAAAAAGATTTAAAAAAAAAATTCATCAATCGAAATCTCTTCAATGGAATAATAAAAGTTTCATGAATTAATCAATTAATCAAACTTACACATGTGTAAGTCTTTCAATTTTAGATAAAAGTAAAAAGATAACAAATTAATTCATTTTTCGTATCATGAATTCAGAAAATATGTCAATCTTATTATATAAAGCTGGATGTGCGCGACGTGGTTGTGACACGTAGGATTTTTATAAATTATATGATCGCGACATGTGTCACTTTAATGTTAAAACCGTTAAGATTGTGACATGTGTTTTGAAAAAAAAAATTATTTATTTTATATAAATATTAGAAAACCGAAAATTAAGAAAAAAAAGAAATTTTAACATATAGCATTAAATATATATATATATATAATTAAAAATAGATTAACATTAAAAATTTACATTTTGTTTAAACAGGAAAACACATTTCAAGGAAAAATAGGAAACAAATAGAAATATTTAAAAAAAAAAAATTATATCCATCAAGAAAAGGAAACAAAATACTCCCAATACGAAAAGGAAAATTAATTGATATTCAGAAACAAATAATAAAATAAAAAATGTTACATCTGTTAAGAAAAGGAGAAAAAACATATTCCCATTAAGAAAAAGAAACAAAAAAATAATATATAATAAGTTATAGCTTTCATGATTTATATCTTTGATTATATCTTTTGTTTAAACTTTCTCTTTTATTACAAAATAAAAATCATGTACTTTAAAGTTCAAGATATCAATGAAGAATTTTAACTTTAGATAAGTTGGGTAGAAATTGAAAATTTTGTCGCAAAATGTTTCTAATATATGATCATGTGTTAACAAAAGAAAATTAGAAAAATGTAATAAGATAAATAAAAAAACTAACAAAATAATTTTAAAAAAACTAACTAATTATGAATAAGAAAATTTATAATGGTCCGAGGCAAAACAAAATTGAACAAAAAAAATATGATAAATAGAAATTTAACAAAATAATTATAACATGAAAAAAATATCTCATTGACCGATATTCTAATTCTAAATAGATTAATTTTCTATTTTTTGGTAGGTAAAACAATATTATGAAAAAGATTTCATCAATCAAAATCTTTCAGATAGAATAATCAATTCTAATTAAATATTATAATTATAATAGTCAAAATAATCTTTTGAATATTAATCTACTTAGTTTTAAAAGTGACCAGATTTTTGTTTAGTATTTTACTATGATTTATTTTAATTATATTAAAATAAACCTGCGTATACATGGGGCCTAATCTAGTTACAGAATAATTAATAAAATTTATTTAATTATACTTTTGAATAACATATTTAAACAGAAAAATTATATAGAGTAACTTATAATAAAAAATCAAATTTTCTGATATTGAATGTTATTGTATTAACTTAAATAAAATTAATTTAATAGTTATAATCAGTATCATTTATATCTAATTTAAATTTACTCACAATAGTAGAAATATAATTTTATTTTATATTTTATAAAAAGATAAAATATAATAAATAACAGTATATAAACTCTTTAATTAACTTTCTAAGCTATTGAGTATTTGATTGGATACAAAATATTGGAACCAATAATAAGATGATATCTTATATATAATAGGAGAGTTTTCTCTCCAAAAGATCTCACAGAATTTCTTTTGCCTCGGAATATAGTGAGAAAGAAAGAGAGGTACTGAAACTTTTATAAACTTTTTTTTGGGTATGAATGTTGCTAGAGGTGAAATTAGCACATTTCCATTAGCCCGTCACCGTTAGTAATATCATAAAGGCCAAATTCGACTTTAGCCCTAACCTCCTCGACAAAATGGCAAGACTTGAGGAGAAAGGCACAATCCATGAGGAAATGTAAACAAAGCCTCATGACGACTCGAAGAATGGAAGGAAATCTAGAACAAGAGGAAATTTTCCATATCGCTAAAGAGGAAGTTTTCCATCTCGCTAAAAGGAGAATATTCATCAAAGAGCTGACCTATCAACGCTATATAATGAAGACCCCCACTCGTGGAAAGGCATCCGAAAATATCCCAGCAGAATCCGCTACTCAGCTAAAAGAAACCTAGGCAATATAATTTTCTTTGTTTTCCTTGTGTTCATCATTGTTCATCTCGTCAAGATTGTTGACGAGACCACCTCCTTTTGTAACCTCTTTGATATTCTTCGAGTTAATTAAACACCTAGTTCCCTTTTTTTTTTTTTTTGAACAACTTCTCATTAGAATAACTTAAATTGCAATTATAAGAGTAGAAAGCTGATAACCCTTTGCCAAGGAGTAGAAGCAACTTGATGCAGAAAAGAAATACAAAGCAATAAAAGGATAGGTTATACAGTTTTGATCAAAAATAAAAACTGGAAGCTTCTTCAAAAGGGCTCCTATGATCGTTTTAAAAAAAATCTCAAGTTCTTTTGCTGTTGAAAGCAAGCGAACAAGATGAATAGCTCGTATTGAGCGTTTAGAGTCGATCTCCATAAAGGAGAGAAGCGAATTCAGAGATACACCGGTGAGTTGGTAATACTCTAGAACCGCGAAGAAGAGCTTGGAGATGCGCCTGATTAGCAATATTCCAGAACCCAAATCGGTAAGGACCGATGAAATCCCGGCTGATGGTCCGGTAGATGAGACATTGAATTGCATGATAACGTGTCGACCGCTACACAAACGCAGAAAACGGTGAAGCTTGAGCGGGAGATGAGCGGAGCTCGGAGATTGCAATGTTGCAACTCAACTCCGGGAAGGACATCGGAGAAATGGACGAACTTGGCCCATGGAAGCACGGCAGTGAAGGGATGTTGTGGACAGCCGCCACTGAGACATGAATGAGGGGAAAACGCGGAGTTGGATCTCAGCGGTATCTCTCCAGAGTGAAACAAAGATACCACAGCGGAAGAGGTTTTGTCGCCATCAAGGGCCGACAGAGGAGAAGAAACGGTTCTTTGTGTTGTGACTGGAAATCCCGAGATGGTCAAGCTACTTCGGTCAGTTGGAGGAGGATTGTCGCCGGAGAATTGAAATTTGAAGCAAACATGGCAGCTGGCTACCTCTAACTCCATGCCTGAGAAAGTTAGAACTAGGACAAACTCTATCGACTTGTGCTTAGGATATGGCAGAGGAAGAGCGCATAAACTAGTCGGAGGCGGAGGGTTACTAAGAGCTTGAAGGTGAACGAGAGAAGAAACAACCGGCCAGAGATCCGGTGGATCTGGCGGTTCTGGTGGAGGATTCGGCTTGCACCTAGGCGGCGGCTCCGGTATGAGGGAAGAGCGAGACGAGCTTGTCCTCAAAAGCTCACTGGATCTCTTCCACACAGACATCGGAGACATCGGAGACGTTGAGCAGCCGAAAACCAGAAGACGAATCATAGATCTGGTCGGAGTCTTCTCATTCGACGGAAAGTAACAAAACTTCATCAGACACCAAACAGAATCCGGGAAAAAGAAGATGGAGCTCCGATTCAGGGAGAGAATCGGCGGTGATCCATCCCGGAATCAGAGCTAAGCGGCGGCTGAAAAGTTTGTCTCGTAAACCGTGCCTGGGAGAGAAGGGATTAGGGCGAACTCATTATTATTAAAAACAACTAAATATCTAAAAAAAAACACCTAGTTCCCTAAACTCACATCTTTGGTATCCCGTTTTTACGAGTGCTATCTCAGATTCAACAAATGTTAAACAGATAAGATCACTGAAACTTTGCAAGTTGGATGACTATCTAAGACATGTTGAAAATGAGGTAAAAGGCTCTTGAAAAAAAGTTTGAGTTGACGTGAAATAATTCACAACTTTGCATTTTACATTTTGGGGAACCCGAAGTTGAAACAGTGAAATAAACACCCACCATGGCTTTATTCGTATAGAGATTTTCCTCCTCTTTTATATTTCTTCTCTTCAAAAGATGTTCACCAGGCTACACAATGATTTTTTTTATATTATTCCAGATAGCTCATATCTTATTATATAAAGCTGGATGCGCACGACGTTGTTGCGACACGTAGAATTTTTATAAAATTCAGTATCGCGACATGTGTCACTTTTGTAATTTCCGGATTGAATTTAAGTATTGTGTTGAGAACTACTCCCTCTGTTTCAGAATATAAAGGGTTTTAGAGTTTTGTTTTTGTTTCAAAATATAAGGGGTTTTAGAGTTTTTTTTGCAAAATTAAATGTGTTTTTGTTACTTTTAGTTATTTATATTATGTAGATTTCTTTTTCATTGGTTGAAATGTTTTAGATTGATGATAAAATATATTTTATTTCATAAAGTACAAAAAATAAATAGCTTCTTAATCTCTGTGCAAAAACCTTAAACCCTCTATATTTTGAAACAGAGGGAGTAATAAGAACACTATCAACGTGGTGGAAATCATCATGTACTTAAATTTGTTTTGAATTTTAACTAAACAGATGTATGGTGACCCAAAGAAAAACTGAGAAGATGTATAAAATCAAATCAAAGGCCAGACAGTTATTATGAGTATTATTATGAATACTAGACCTACAAATAAAGAAAAACTGTCTTGTTCAAATGGGGTTCGATGTAAGATGTCAAAATACTAAATATAAAGTACACCCATTCAAAAGAAAATGTTAAAACAAAAACACAAAATAAGACTCAAGAGATTCACCACGCATCTGATGTGTCCGTGGAAAGCGAAATGAAGACATTGTTGTTGTGAGAAAATGTTGTGACCAGGTCTTCAAACATATGCCTAGGGTAACATTCGTTTAACAGTACGACCATCTTGTCTAATCATTGCGTTTTTAAACACAAGTTAACGAAACCACATTGCGTTTTTAAACACTTGTTCTGGCCGAACTTGTTCCAAATGACTCCATCTTTTGATCTCCAGCATTGATCCGCGTCCAAGCCTTGCAAACTCAAGTAGTTGTCAAGAGCTTTCGTTTCATTGTCATGGAAGCTACGTTGTAGAGAAGCTTCTCGGTGACGGTAAGTCGTTGTTGGCTTTTATCTTCAATCGTGATGGAGACTATGAAGTGTGATGAAGATACGTTGGTCAACTATGGGAATAAAGTTTTAAAGAAGACTTTGGAATTTGCGAGAGGGTGTAGAGAAGTTGATTTGTTTGGTAATCTTGTTACGAAATTGAAGCCTTTGCTCGGTCTGTTGCGTGAGTTCCAAGGAGAAAGCATTGCAGCTATAGGGGATGATTGGTAGGAGCTGTGATTGCTCTCCAGAGCACTAAATCTCTGTACAGCAATCCAAAATCACCAATCAAGCTCTCATTTCATCTCTTTCCATTTTTGAAACGCAGAGAAATTTTTTTTGTTTATGGAAATTTTGTGGCTTTGAAAAGCAATTTTTCTAGAGCACAAAATTAAGTGTTCTTAGAATTTTCCCTTTCCTCTTTCCTTATTATGTTTTCAACATTTATTTTTTTATCTATTATTTCTATATCTTGGGCCTGATTGGTTGTGGCTGTGGCTTTAGATTTTTGGCTGTAGATTTTACAGCAAAAAATTTAAAGCTACGGACAATGTACATGTCGTTATAGTTTTTTATGCTTCATATTTTGACTGTTTACTTTTTTTTTTTCATCTCGCATTCGATCTTAATGATTTTGTGGTTAATTATCTTCTTACGTTTTGGATAAAAAGTTTTGCAAATGCCAAATTTGTTTAATCATCTAAATAAACACAATAATACAAAAAGTCGTGTAAAGCACGGATCATCATAAGTAATAATTGACTTAACCATACGCTAATATATAAAAACTTCTCGCTTGTATCGTGGGAGATTAATATATATATATATATATATATATATATAGGATCAATTAATAAATGTACGAACACAAACAATGAAATGTGCATGGATCATTTAATAATACATGGATCAATTATGACCCGAATCCATTAATTTAGGAAGTTATTATAATATTTTCGTTTTTCAATGGCACTAACATGCATTTGCCAAACCAAACAA
Organism: Microthlaspi erraticum; assembly: GCA_902728155.2. Lineage (NCBI taxonomy): Eukaryota > Viridiplantae > Streptophyta > Magnoliopsida > Brassicales > Brassicaceae > Microthlaspi > Microthlaspi erraticum. Next base: position 13,461 of record CACVBM020001097.1, read on the forward strand.
ACACACATATATTTTCCTCTTTGGAGATCAACGAACTTCGAAGATCCATGGCGATATCTCATGTTCAGCCTCTTCTTCTTCTCTTAGCATCACTCTTCTTCTTACCCACTTTGTTCGCCCACAAGTTCGAATACTGCAACAGTGAGTATCGATTGTCAATCTTGAATTTCTTTTATGTAAACTTATGTCGTCTTCACTGTCGGTAGGTTAATATGATAACTTAACATTACAACACTTATTCTTATGATTTGATCAATCAACATATTGTCTTTTGCTCCTATATATATCTACAAATAAAACACCTAGCCTAGCTACTACTAATTATTTGACATATATTTGGATTGGTTTCTGTAAAGAACGATCATGTTGACTTATAATGAATCTTTGTTACCATTGTAGATAACACTGGATATGATTTTGGTCACGTAAGTGGTGTCGCGACCACATCTAGGGACAATGACACAACCACTACGATATACATATCCGTTCATCCAAGTACGCAATTTTTTTTCATCTCCTTCCAAGTTTTTCAACTATCTTAATTCTTTTTCTTTCTAATTACTTTTGAGCTTATATATAGACAAGATATTTACATAGTGTTTTTGTGCGTATACAGAGAAAACCCTCTATAAAGGAAGTGCAAGCGTGTACCTTTTCTATGGCGAAAATCCTGAACCCATGGATGGTTGCGTTTACGAACTCAGTGAGGTGGTGAACACATTACCGATAAAACCTGACACCAACATTAGATTAACTCTTACTGAAGTTCCTTTGCAAAACGATCTCGTGGTAAGTTCCTTTGCATAACATAGAAGAAGTTATGATATAAATCTATACATATATATATATATATATATATATTTAAGAAATTAACTCTTATTATTTTAATCTGTGAAGAGATATAGTAAAGTTACTGTAACTTTGTTTGGTGAAGAACTTAATGAAACGGGAACTCCAAAAGAAGTATTGTGCGTCAACTTCAATCCCTATGATGATTACACAGCTTCAGCAGGAGGAATCTCTGCATAATCAAGTTGGTGGGTGATGGTGAAACTATGTTTTCAAAGTCTTCATATTAAAGTTGATGGGACACATTTCGTTGTTATTTCTTTGAGCTTGGCAAAATGTAAACGTTTTCTTATTACAGATTTCTTTTTTTTTAAAACGATACCAAAATAACTTTTAATCTTTTTTTATTTTGCTTTAAGCTTCACTACGAAAATAACTTGTTGTGGATGGATCCACTTTTTACCTCTTCAATAGCTGTAGCTCAAAAATAAAATATATTGTTTGAACTTATTATACTTTCTTAAAGTGCTATTTAAAATTTGTCACCATTGAAAAATAGTTATTTTTATAGTAGATGATCAGTTCAAGAGTGCTATTTAATTTAAATTAAAAGATTATACCAAATTCAAACTTTGTTTTCACTACAGAATCTTTGATAACAAAAAAAAAATACTGACAGAGTAAATTTTTTAAATAGGCTAAAATTATTAGCACATAATCGGCAACATCACCTTTAAAGTCATCATATGGTCAAAATACTATCGGTTGTTTTGAATTTGGATATGAGCTTCATATAGATTATTAAGAGAAATATTTGAGCAAAATATAAGCAAAATCTAAGTAAAATATAAGAAAAAAAAAGAAGAGGTTGATTGATTTTGTGTTTCTTGTGTTAATTACCCTTGAAAGATAGAGGTTAGGATCTTAAGGAACATGGAGGATGAATTACTATATATGGTATCTGAAGGAACACATGCGAGACAAAAAATTGCGAGTGGTGACACGATTTTCGCACAACATGACAAAACTAGCTTGTACTGATGGAGAGAACTTCTCAAGGAGAGTAGTGGTATCCTCTGAATCTGAATCTTCTTCTTCTGTAGGTGGCTACCAACATGCTTTTCACGGTTGCTTCGTCGTTTGGTATGTTCCTATCTATCGAGCTCAAGAACCTGGAATCTTTGATCCTCGGACGTAACCACATGACCAAGTTTTGCCCCTCCTCACTCAACGTCTCATCATTCGCTTTCCTTCCGATGATCATCTCCATTAGGATCACCCCGAATGTATAGACGTCTGCCTTTTTGGATACTCTTCTTGTACCTACTATTTAAAAAAAAAACAGAGTTAGCACAAATACTTCATAGCTTTTAAAAGTTGAAAATGAATCTCACTCACTAACATAATTCGGATCTATATATCAAAATGTTCCCACAACTGCTTCTGTCTCAACAGAATCAACTCCCTCAGGTAAGACCTTCAAACATCAGAAGTCGGATATTTTGCTATCATACCATCTCCTAGAAGAATGTTGGAGGGTTTCAACGATTCTGTGAATGTAGTTGTTTCTGGCTAGACGATGAATGTATTGGGTCCCTCGTGCCACATCAAGTGCTATGGTCACTCTCTAATCCCAAGTCAAAGGGGTATAACTTGACACTCTGCGAAGTTGAGGCCATCTGAAACAAATTTCAAGGTTATGTTTTACATTTTCTGATTAACAATTTAGACAATCCGTAAGTGGATATATAATCACAAATAGCCACACAATATGTGTGACACAAACATCGTAGAAAATATAGACACATTCATAATCTGTGACTATTTCTCGCTACTGGCTAAAAATATAGCCATAGAATATTTTCCCATAGTTTGTGACTATTTTAACTACTAGATGGTATCCCGCGCTACGCGCGGGCGTATACTAAATTTAATTTTTGTTAAAAAGATTAAGTATTTTTTTTTGGGTGCAAAATTTAAGTATTTACTATTACACTTTTAATGTTTATATTTTATTGATTAAGTGTACATTTTCTGAGTTTGTTATTATTTGTGGATACAATTATCAAAATAAATACTCACTTTTTTCTAATCCATTTGATATAACTTCTTCAATTTGTATTTCCACCATATTTGTAAAAGGAGTAGTTTCATAAGTAGCTGAGCAAGGTAAAAAAGTCTTATAATTTACGCTTGTACGCTCTCGAAGCTTGTATTGCACTATGACTTGCCACGGAACAATGAAACAACGAAAACCATTCACATGAAACTGGTAAAAAAACACCACGGAACAAATATAGTCATATATTTTATAATCGCATCGAAGGTGACACTAATGCTGTTAATTTGCAGCTAGAACCACAAGTTTATAACTGGAAAACGGTGTATACTAAAATTACTCATACTCATCAATCATTGAGATACCAATTCTCTGCATATTTCAACTCATCAGTCAACAGATTTGTTCTCCAAACTTAGAACTTTACAAATTTTTCTGCTTTTCTCAGTCATATACATATATACCAAATCGCATTGCAACGTCTAAGGTATACAATTTTGGAGAATCACCAAAGATAAAAAAAACAAATCATAAGCAAATTGGAGATGAATAGTTCACCGGTGAGAGAAAGTGTGAGCTGAGCTGCAAACGACAGCTCTCTGATCACTCAAGGCAGAGGCAAGCTGCAGGTCTATTGAGACTCCAAATTTCGGATACGTAACATGCCGAACACTGTCTCCACTCCCCTGCATCGCCGCATGCCTTTTCCCGCTATCCAATTTCGAATTCTCTAAAAGCCCATTTCAGTTCCTAAAACAGAGTTATTTTGTCATTGATCATTAGTGACATTGAGCTTGAGTAAGAAAGAGAGCCTATAAAAATTAAAAGGTCAAAAGGTGAGGGTTGAAACTTGAAACTTACCTTCCCAGTTTGCTTATATGAAAGTTGTCAACCATCTTTTAAATTTCCACTATCTTCTAAACATGCTCGTTTGCATCTCAATTTGTAACACAACTCGAAGTTCTCTTAATTCATTAGACCCAGAAGATGTTTTAACATAAGCTGGTTGCTAAACCTACAAAAAAAGGATATGAAAACCAGACTGGAGAAGATAGAGTGTTAAATAGTAGCATTTGATAGTCAAAGTTCTATGATCGGAAATAACCAAGTCACCAACTAACCAAGTCACCAACTAACCTTTACCTCAATAATAATTTAAGAACTGGACAGTAAACGTACATGAGCAAATCGAACCCACCAAAAGTTGCGACGTCCAGATACATAACCTCAATACACTCCAAATGAGAACCTGATAGATAACAAAATCTTCGCTACAACGCTTAACGCTACATGATCAACAGTCTCTTCATCTCCTCTGTTATAACTCTCAAAATCTTTGAATTTAAATTACCTCAAAATTATGGGGCTCGCTAATCGATAAGCTATATTCTACCTTAAAGTAATCTGATGTGTGTCACCCACGTTTATTTGTTAAAGATGAAACAAAAATCTGAGCATATATGCAAGCCAGTGAACATCAAACTAATACAGATAATGATTATTGTTTTTTTCCAACGGAGGATGATTTAAATCATCAATCATTCTCAACAATGTAGTATAACATAATATCATAGCTTAAACGAAAATCTAGAGAAAAATTATAAGAACCTGGTCTTGTATTCGGCAATCTGCAAATTTGAGTCTCGCCATCATTGTTCAAGACCTGAAAATCGGAAAATGTGGTGAAATTTGTGATAAGAAAGATTATGAGAACCTGTGACAGCACAATCGCCTCCCAGAAATACAGAAGTCGGACCAGGACGTCGTCGTTGCAGAACTGACCGTCGATTGTATCCAGAACTTGGAAAGTCAGCGGCTTGCCAGAGGGAGAAAGAGCTTACGACGCCATCGTTAGATTTCGGAGTGGGTTTCGAACTGATTGGGTATGTAATGGGTTGAAGAGTGGCAGGTTTTATAGAGATAGATGAGACGATTCCGATTCCGGGGAACGATTTGAGTGGCCATACAATTGTCGGCAGAAATAAATTCGAAATAGCGGTGACAGTGGGAGAGGAACTGGACAATGAAGATGAGCAAGCGTTTATGCTGGGAACCGAATCGATTCGATTGTGAAGCTTTGCGTGTGTTTACGATGGAGATGAAGACATCTCTTCGGTGCTTCAGGTGGGCTTTGGGTTTCTAAATTTCGTTGGTTTAAGGATGGGCTTACATGGGTTTTTTTTTTGGTGGTTTTAGGTCGACGTGGCAATTTTTTTTAACGCTGCTGATGTGGCACGACGGGAAAGCTTTCTCAGGATGCCCTGAGAGGCCCCAGGCAGTTGCTTTAATGTATTATAGATTGAATCGACCACGTACGTAGTGTCAAATTTTGTTGACTTGCTTGCAAAGTAACATAAGTACGTACGGAATATCAAAATGAGTAATCCAACCCAATCCAATCCCGGAATGTCAAAATGAGTAATTCGATCCAATCCAATCCTTTCCGTTATCCGACCCATGAGTCCATGACCCCAAAAAAGTTGTCAAAAAATAAGCAAAACAAAAGAGAAAAATGAGCAAAATAAAAACAAAATCTAAGACAAATATAAGAAAATCGATTTTTTTAAGAAGTTATTGATTAAAGAAGAAAGTAAGACAATAGAAGTTATTGATGATTTTTAAACTTATATATACAGATAAGTTTCTATTTGAAAAACATTGATAAACCACCAGCTTAACTGAGATTAACAAACATAATCAGAACAATTAGTCCTAACCGTATTATACATAATTAGATTACTACACTACAAGAAATCTAATTAAACATAAACAAATATAAACATACAGAAATAGAATTCAGTTTACCGCACAACATTTATCCGATGGTCCGCACGGGTCCAACTCTAGCTATTAAACGATATTTTTTCAAAGACCAGAAGTAAACGGCATGAACCACGGAACCCAAGAGCTACCTTTGATGAAATTACCAACTGTAAACAAAGCTTCTGAAGTCGAATGAAGGACCCGAAACCCAGGCCATGTGACCCAACCCGACGATATAGAGTCACTTTAATAACGACACTCTTGGAAATTTATTTCTTTCTTTTTTGGGCATTTTCTTTATAACTCATGAGTTTACGTGCACCTTTGCATTAGTGTTGCGTTCTTCATGCAGGGGGAAAATAAATGATGACTCCATTTATTTATATCCACGTGACCAAAAAGTCAAAATCATAACATTTCAAATAATACAAATGAATTTAATTCTACAGGAGATATGTATACAAATGCTGTAAATTTATATAGTATTTTTTTTTTTAAAAATGAAAAATGCAATACCATATAAGAAAAATATTAATACAAACACTCTTAGTAGAAAAGCCAAATGTTCTGAGTTTACCTTTACTTTGTATTTTGCACTTAATTATGCATTTATAATGGATAATAACATAAGTAGTCCAGTAAAAACTGTGCGAATCGGAGAAAGGAGTTTGATATCATTCATTTTTAGTTATTTATTGCAAATACATTTATAGGAAACTTGTGACTTCATATTCATGCTCTATTTTCAAAGGAGATTCCTTAGAAACAGGTCGTTCTTCAAACCATTGATAAGTAAGGATTTTTGTATCAACTACTCTCAATCCATACCACTCATGTCATTGTAGTACTTGAGATGTCAATCCAAGTGGAGATTCAAACTATCGAAATAAAGAAAAGGCAAAGATCAAGTTTTGATAAAAGATTGGGTTTTGTTTTGTAAAGATCTATGCTTTAAGCTAACAAGATGAAAGAAAGATTTAAACTTTAACAATAAGATAAAGGAGGCGTCTTGGGTGAGACTTAGTTGGGATCAAACGAGCTCAACCTTCCTTTCTCAACACACCAAGACTCAAGCTTTGTGCTTAGACTTTGGGTAAATCCGCCACTCTCGTGGTCAGATCGCTTTGCAAGCTGAGAATCCAAAGCTAGCTCTCACTAGTGGACTCAAAGTTACAAGCTTTCACAAGATCTAGTCTAAAAGTGCACAAGATACATCCCAACAACCAATCTCTTAGGTTGGGAATGTTTCTCTCTATCGCTAGCTCTCTTAGGCATTAACGCAAACACCTTCTAGGTGTACTAGCCTAGATTCGCGACTTCAAGTGATCAAGAAGAAGCCGAGATATAAAGCTCTAGCTAAAGAAAAGCTGGTCAAGGGAGATTAAGGAAGAGGTTAACAGGAAGCTAAAGCTCTGACCTTTCCTAATCTCACCCTCGAAACCTCTAAAGAACTACTCGCTACTCATACTCGAACCGAAAGCAAAGAGGTAAAGAAAGCTAGAAATCATCATTAAGACAAGATTAGCAAACTAAGTACTTCTTAAACTTAAAAGATTCAAAGTAAAAGCTTACAAAAGATCTCCAAGAACAAACTGTTTTTCTTGGAGAGAAACTGGTTACAAGATAAAGATTGCCTAAAATTAGGTCTTAAAGGTTTATATAGAGAAGGGAAAAGTGTATCCTTTGGTCAACGTTTTTGCTTTGACTTCACAGATGCGCGCAGCTTGAGCAACTTCCTCAAGCACTCTGTTTCCTTTTGCTCAAGGCTCTGTTCCGTCTTGCTTGTTTTGCCATCCGATTACTCCGATCTCCTTCTGGTCCATCTCCGATCATCACCTCCGGTCTGCTCCTTCGCCATAAGCTCCGAATACCTGATAAATGCACCCCAAATGCAATGGAAATGCAAAATGCTATCCTAAAGGCTAAATGATCCTAAGTAGACTAAAGCTACACTAAATGTTATGAAATGAGACTCAATTATACACAGAACTATGCAGTATGAGAGGCTAAATGCATGCAATGTTGAGTACATCAACCATAACTCCAAATTAACGGTTCCACAGTCCCAGTGGACAATACATATGAACACCTGACTAACATCGAACCTGTTTACCAACTGTACATTGAGGCTCTTGTCCACCAGCATCCATTCACCTAAAACAAAGGGAAAAAAAGATAATTACCACACACACACATGAATAAAAAAAAAAGATTGTAAGCTTAAATGTTTCATGATCTATGTTTCTTGGTAGTTGTACAGGTACTTACCGTTTGGGAGGTTGTTCCCTTCATACAAGTGCTCTCCAGAGTCTGGCCAAACTTCATTCCTTGTACCATCAATCGACGTGAAGGAGATAAACGATTCGGTTGGATGTATGAGAGTGAAAGTTGGATGGACTCTTAAGCATACCAGCCTGCAACATTTCGTAACCAAGGACCAAAAGAGCCATCATATTCCAAACACAAGAAAAACAAAGACATGGAATTTGAATCATAATCTTCACTTGAGCTATTCTCATCTGTCTAGTCTAGACTCGTAACCAACCTATTATCTACAAACTCTACTTTGATTACACAGCAAGATAATATATATATAGATTGGCAAACCTTGAAAATCCATCAGAACCAGCACCAACGCTACGGGCTTCAATGCTAGAGGCAATCCGAAAAACTTTGGGATTGTGTTTAGGTATAGTGATTTTACGCCGAAGAACCAGTCCACCACCTACATCACCTTCTAGTATAAGAGACTCTTCTTCTCCTGCATGTTCCAAATCTCTCCTACACAAGATGAAACAATCAAAATCAGTAACATAAGTAAGTATAATGCAGAGAACGCTGTGTCTTCATATCAACATTCATCGCATGTGTGAGAGAAAAAGCATCAAAGTAAACTCACTCAATGATATTATATTCCTCAGTGCCTCCAGCTGACCGGTACTCAGTATCAATGTACTCTTCATAACCATTTATATCTATCGTGCTATGAAGCCACTGAACTCCTGCAGATTTTTATCATCCAAAATTAGAACTTCTGCATATTCTTGACAAGATAGTGAATTGTGTATGATCATGAGGCTCCTCCACATTGACAGTATCGTATTCATAAAGAGTAGATGGACAAACAGTTAAGTACTTGAGACTATATTACCTGATGGAACATGTGTCATGGACAATATTCGTCCTCCAATCCAGGGAACTATATTAAGTTTCCAATCGCCATTGTTTAGCTCAACTGGTTCTTTTGAAAGTTCCATTCCCTTATGTCCAGGTAACATTTCCTTCTCAGGTATCAGTTTTGCATTTTCTACATTTCAATAATACACGTGAAAGGCAATATGAAAGTTAGAATCCGGTTGTAGCTGTATTCATGACAGATGTGTTCACAAATTCATGCAGATGGGTTTTTTCGTCAAATCAAATGCTAAAATCAGAAAGAGGCTAACTGTTTTACCCATATGGAGTTTAAAGCGCTCACTGCTCGTGGATACTAATTCTGTAACTTCATTTTCACAAGGCATCTTAATCTGGATAATCTCTCCATCCGTTCCCCAAGCATCAAGCTGTTAAACATTATCTAAATTTAAATGTTTTAAACTTTTAGATACACTCTGTTTAACATTGCACCTCCACCAAGCAGTAATTGGACATGAATACGGCGATTTGGCCTCTGCCACTCTCCTTCAGTTTTTAAAACCTTCACAGTAACAATGGAAGACTGTCGCGCGGCGATGTAGTGTGTAATTAGATAGCTGCCTTTCGTGTAGCCATACCCATCTCCATCATCTTCAAATAGGACTCCTATAGCTTTCCCTGATAGAAAAAAGAATTATCATCCTGCTGATCAGAAATACATACTATGAATGAACATAAAGGCTGAGAAGACAATCGACACAAAATTTATAGAGCCTAATACATGATATAGACCATGGAATTACGAAGAACCAACAGCTGTTGAGCAAAACTTACCATTTTCATCTAATGATACAAGTAGAGTCAAGTCATCTGACAGACTCGATTCCCCAACATGTAGATGAGGAGGACCAAGTGTAATGATGGATCCACCTTGTAAATATAATGTTGGCAAATCCTGAGATCATCAATGGAAACATTAACTTAATCGAACTGCTTTTCTCAACAGAAGAGAGAAGAGGAAATCGAAAGTGTCAGAAATCATACCGGGTGTGAATCTTCAAAATCAAACCTCAACCAAGTTCCTCTGGGCAATATTTGTTGCAACTCGTGTGATCCCTAACTAGAAAAAGTGCTACACAATGATTGAAACAAAGCAAAGACAACTTGATGAGTACCAATGTTTGGCAGTTCACAAACTACAGAGCAACTCACATAGGATGAATAAAGAACATTTTCCTCAAAAAGAGAGAGCAAGAGAGAGATAGATTATATGTTGAATATCTATGCTAGCAGCAATGTTATTTAGTTATGGTTATCAGAGAAAAAAATGTTTGATCTAAGACCCTCATGACCAGTCCTCGTTACTTATCAGTCAGTAAGCTCAGCAAAAGGTTCTAGTTCAACATTTTTAATTTTGTACCGAAAACTCAGTCACACAGCAGTGAAGCACTTTGTCAAGTACACACAACTCGCATAACAGAGTGAACTCATGAAATCTGCAAGCTCGATGAATCTGAAAATCAACATGCAAAAATGGAAGATCCATCATTTCATGTCTAAGTGAGAAGAAGAAAACCTTGCATGGATAAGAAGTGAACCCAAAAGAAATGCATTTTCAACAGTCCTTAGCCGGAAATAATTAGGATCTGCATATACGAAGACAAGAAAAAAAAATGAGAACATAAGAAAGATATCATTGCATAAGTTCAAGATACGGAATACAATATCTTACACCAACCGTACCAGCGAAAAAGATCGGGGCTGCAACTGGAGCACCAGTTGTATGAGCAATGTAAAACAAGGTGTAAAAATGTGGTAGGAGTTGGTAACGCCTCTTCAATGCGGCACGACAGACTTCCTCACACTAGTTAAAAGACATAAAGAATACACAAAATCAGGATTCGTAGACTTTCTTCAAGAGAAGTACAAGTAGTTGCTGAAATAGCTCTTATACGATTTGCAAGCAAAAAACCACCTCCTCTCCGAAGGACCATGGTTCATGGTCATCAGTGCCAGCCGCAGAATGGCCACGACAGAATGGGAACATAGCTCCAACGCCCATCCAACGTCCAAATAGCCGAGGAGTTGCATTGCCAGCAAAGCCACCGATATCTGGCCCTGATAAGGGCTGACCGCTAAGCCCCTGAATGCAATTTAATGTATCCATAGTTAAAACGTGTAGCAGATTGTTACTTTTAGGCATGTGCAAGAAACACTAAAACCTTTCACATAGTTCTTTGCTAGAATAGAGGAATAAAGCAAATCTAAACATTTTCTCATTTCTGTTGATAGCTCTAGTGAAGTGTAGAAAATTATAGGTTATCAACAACACCAGAGTTTGAGAGAATACAAGTCAATTTCTGATGTAAAGAAGTGAACCAAATTAAAGCAAATGCTTATCGGTATAAATTCTTAGGCCCTCAAAGCTTGAGAAGATAAATTAGGAGCGCAAAACATATAAACATCAGCAATCGTAAATGACAGTCACGCTGAGTGTCTTAGTTTTAGTATGGATGCAGTGGGGATCCTGAAATTCTTACCAACTGAAGTACCATGGATATAGACATATGTAGATGCTCCCATGTTGAAAGTTTATCTCCTGTCCAAGTTGCAGAATATCTTTGGCTACCAATGAATCCAGCCCTTGTCAATACAAAAGGTCGCTTATTATTATCAGGTATCAGCTAGCTCCATCCCTTCATTACCCTTCATAAGTTGACCTTGCCATCAGAAGCATCCCGTAGAGCTACACAACGATAAATCTTGACAAAGTTAACTTGAAGTTCCTAGCATCGTACCTACAAAAGATATATTTTTAGTTTTCACTTTAGACCAAATGTCCTATGTTTTTAAGAGGGTCAAAGGCAGGTCCTTCTGAAGCTGCAGGAAAACAATTTGTGGTAGAAAACTAGGATAACTTCAGACATGCATAGAGAAAACTAGAAACTTGAGTAGAACAAGAAAAAATACGTTGTGGTAGTGTGAGTGGTTTTGAACACCTCCAAGCTCATCATCTCCTCTGTGAATATTGTTCTCAGGCATGGTCTTTGTCACGACCTGTACATTGACAAATAAGACCACATGAAAACTGGATAAAAGATTCTGCCTAAAAAGAGAGAAAGGATGAAGCAAAGTAGACAAAAAAATTACTTTGAAAACTGCAGGCTCATTCATATCGTTCCATATACCATCAACACCATTTGAAATAAAGTCCTTAACCAAATTAGCCCACCAAGAGCGAGCTTCAGAATTTGTATAGTCAGGGAAAACACAAGGTCCAGGCCATACGTCACCTAAAAGAACCAAACATAAAACTTCAGATACTTCTGAACAAATAACAAATTAACATAACGAGACAGCACAAAAATCATAACACGGAAATGAAATACCAACAAATGGCTTCCCATCTGCTCCTCTAATCCAAACATCATTTTTACTTCCACTATCGTAGACAGAGTAACCTTCGTCCTGCTTTATTCCAGGATCAAGCATCCATATCGCTTTGAAACCATTATCATGAAGATGTTTTGTCAACGCACTAGGATCCGGGAAACTCTCCTGAACATAGTATTCCATCAATTTCTTATCGTCAATACCTAAAACTTAGTCTATGTAAACAATGGTAATCACTGACGAAAATACACTTTGGACTTGAAGAATTAACATACCTTGTCGAATGTGAAACAACGAAAACCATCCATGTAGTCAATATCCATCCATATCACGTCAGATGGAATCTTCTTGTCACGAAGAAATGTTTGAGCTATCTACAATCATCAGCAAATTGATGAAAAACCTTTACAGAGAGGCCCAAAAAATTTAAATTCTGACCATAACATTCATTAGCCTTCACCAAACAGCCAGAATATGAACAAAAACACTGACCTCGGCTACTCGCTTGTCAGACATATAACTCCAACGACACTGATGGTAGCCTAAGGCCCACTTTGGAGGCATAAAAACAGTTCCTGATATGGGTAAAATATAAAAACAGTTCCTGAAGATCAAACGCTAGTCTCCAACCATACAACAGTGATCCATTTCTACTGGGTTAAATCCTAATAAAGATGTGTCATCTTTAGTCAAATAGAATGGACCAAATGTGATTATTGGATACGATGTTGGGGCGATTATTCTTATGATTCCCTCTTTCCTTAGATCAATCTAGGGAGCAAGAAAAATATGTTATACAAAAAGACATATTACATCGCAAAGTGAGTCCACAGAAAAGAGAGGTGACACCAAATATGACATTCATATACCTCACACTTTCGTGTCGTATCAGCAAGAACACCAAGGGTTTCTCCAGTTGGAAGGACAGCTAGTACCCATGGATGTGACTGATACAGTGAAGTGGTTCCAGCACCATATCCCCATGCATCACTGTTCCATGTGAATACGTGAAAACATTTCATATCAGCCAAATTGATCCGGAGAACAAAAATAAACAGACGTATGTAAAGTAAATGACTCACCCGTTTCCCTGTTCTCTCTAACTAGCCACCAACTTCTCCAATCCCATAAAACGACTTTCTCTGTTTAAGTGAACATATAAACTGACTTTATAAGTTACGTTGTAAATACATAAAAAAAAGAGAAAGACTTAACCTCAAAAGAGACAACTTGTTGCTCATGAATACAATCAAATACAGGAAAATATGACGGAACATCGTGACTTATAATCGGCACTTCCCGGTCTTTGCTGTTCTTAAACGAAACGCTTGGAAACGCAGCTTTCCTATGCTCCACAGAACAGTCAAACCGGAAAACCCCTTGCTCCAAGATTGGCTAAAAATCATACCTTTTGGAGCCATCTCTACAGTTTCAGAGCTATCTCCACTTACAGTCATCCCAACTACAGATTTTTTATCCCTTTTGCATTACTAGGTGGTTCTACTAGTAAGTACTCCTTCTGACATTTTTCTCCAAGCAAAATAAGGACATAACAAAACAATTAGTCTCCATCTAACGTTTAAATGCTACATAGAGTGACATGTGAAGTAGAGACCACAATTTTTTTCACTCTTATTGATAAATGTCATGTTTTTGTTAGTCTACAAAAGAAATCTACAAAAGCAACTAAAAAAGAAATCTCGCTTCCCTGCAAATTCATGCCTAATCTCTTCGTTTTCTTTGTTTCATTCAATTACAAAATTCAATGTACTTTACTTTCTAACCTTTCGACTTCGATCATTTCCGTTTCGTATGCTCTGGATTTAAAGATCGATAGAGGCAAGAAGATTGTCTCCAAATCTGATCTGACCACAGTATACATTTAGTATAATTTCCTCTATTTTTCCTTCCGCTTAGGGTTGTGCGATTTTAAAATCTTCCAGTTTAAATCTTCGTCTCTGATTTCGGGTTGGAGGTCTTCATACGGAGTAGTCCGTTTACAGAACGTGGTGGAGCTTCGGTCTGGTGATGGAGGTTGGAATCGTCTGAAGTGAACAATTTGGAAAGCTGATCTCTTTTAAAAACAGCGACCAAATTGCAGGTAATGAAGGCTTATCATATCTCTCTTAATTATCTTTTTTGTCATTTGTTAAGTTCTACGATTTCCTGTTGAATTACTCCTTCTCATGACCAGATGAATTATCGACTGCTTTGTTTACTTGATCAGAGATGTGCATGTTTGACAAAATTCTTCTCTATAGATTTCAACAAAGGTTTATGCCTGTCCACTATTGTTTTCTTCTTCAAGCGCTGGATAAAAATGGTTTTTGAAAATTGAGGAATAATATTGCTGAAGTTTTGCTTCGTCAAATTTGTATAGCTAATGTAAAAAGCTCAAAGTTATTTTCTCCTATTTAAAAGGTGAAGGACAATGGAAGTTAATGTTCACCTTCTCCAATGCCATCAAGGTAATCTCCCGTATTTAAACAAATCCTTTTAAACGCTTATTTTAAAATTGATTGTCATGGTTTATGGATCTTCCCTAAATCCATAACCGATGGATAGTGTTTATTAACTCTTACTCTCCTCATTTGCTTCTCAAAATATTGTTAGAACAGTTTATTTTGGTTTCCTCCTCTAGGTCTAGGATTGTTTTCTATTTAGAAAAAGAATGATAAGTTTTCTAAATTGTATCTGTCCACTAATTATGTTCCATGTTTCATCGTTTTCTCTTTGGTAATGTGCATGCGATTTTTATTTCATGAAACTACATTTGCTCTCCAAATTACAGAAAATTTCATCTTTAAAAAGCATCCGAAGCTAAGTATTTCCCATTTCCAAAAATGTTATTTCCCTTTGTTTTGTTTTACTATACTACGTTATCAACCTCCGTTTAGCAATAACATTTAAACTTATCACTCTGTTTCCTCTGTTTTCTCCACAGTTTAACTACAGTCGACAAATCATGGTGATACACGCTATGGTATGCCTCTCTGAGCTTTTATAAGTCTTCTACCTTCATGATTAAACTTGATTTCAACTATATTTTATTTTTATAATCTCAGACTTGGACTATAATTTCCGCTTACGTCTCAGATTCCTTAGCTAGGTAAAAAAAAAGACTATCAACATGGTCTTATAAATGGTGGTGAGATAAGCCTTTTTTGTTTTTGTTTGGTCGATCTTACCACCGATATAAGTCATTCATCTTTTTACTGCAGTTTCAACTTTCAAGCTATTGATCTTATCAATTTGTAGAGGATAAAGGACATATCTATTAGGGAGGCTTTCACCACCAGGTACCACACATTCTAAAGATCTTCTGTACACCATATGGTCACTCATCCGAGTGAGTGACCGAGATGGGTAGAAGAATCGAAAGCATTTTGATTCTTTAAAGTGAAATAATTTGGTTTTTTCTTGTGAAGTTGAAGAATTCCCTTCTTTCAGTTTGGTTCTTTAAGCCTTTTGGTTGTAGATTGGCTAAGGATTCAATTGCGTGACTAATGATGTGTTCACATTAAGAACCAATGATAGAATTTCCAAGTTTCTTTCCCTTTTTAGTGGCCACGTTTCTCTTGAATCTCATATGTTCTTACATGTGTTTCATTAAAAATGTATGTAGGGAAGTGGACAGTACGGAATGTCAAGGATCCGAAACTTGGAGTCACAATGCAGACCTGTCGTTTGCCTACGCCTTGAGTGATCACATCATTAGAGCTGTCGCTTGCAGCAGAGTTCAGACAACTTTATCTCATCGGTGATCTCTTATCTTGAACTTGCGTAACGAATTTCCTGAACAGCTTGATTTTTAATGTTTTCAAATATATTCACTTTCAGAACCAATTGAACAGAATTGGTTTTTGGTTCTCATTATCCATTGTTTATAAGATCTGTGCTTTTCTTGCTATGGCTGAGAGTAAATTCGGGTCGAAGGTATTAAAAAGAAAGGAGTGTCAGCAGTACAAATTCAGATTCTCGAGTAACTTTGTTAGAGATGGAGTGGGAGAGTCCCAAAGAGTAGAAAGAGGGTATTGCACATTTGGTCTAAACGTGACAAATATAGCAAGTAAAAAACATTGTATCTTCTGGTTTCAAAATATGTAAACTTTTTATTCCAGTATATTAAAAAAATCCTAATTCAATGAGAACATCCGAGAGAATGATTTAGATTGATAGAAACAAAAACCATCACTCAAGTTGTATTTTTGTTTACTCAAGTTTTGTGATTGTAAAAAGAAAAACAAATAATGCCAACGAAATGAAAAAAAAGAGAACATGAGCTCAAAAAATAATATCTAAAAAGTTGTTATTTTTACTGATCTTATGTACAAAAAATTAACAATAATATGAAACCTGTAAAACAATTTTAATTAAAAATTATATGGTTTACAATCACAATATATATCCGTCTTGGAAAAATAATCTACATAACTAATAAGGCTTGGACAATCTCCAGCCTTTGACACGTGGCACTCTTTTTTTTTTTTTTTTCGCCTAACACCAAAACGACGTCGTTTTGGGCTTTATTTTTTTATTTTTTTTTTCGTCTTACACCAAAACGACGTCGTTTTGCGCTTTATCTTTTTTTTTTCGTCTTACACCAAAACGACGTCGTTTTCGTATTAAAAAAAAAAAAAAAATCTAAATCAAAATTATGTGTAATGCTGTTCGTTTTGATGGGCTTGATTATTTATCGGACCTCTTCGTTTCCATGGTAGCTTTAAATGGGCTTACTGGCTAATTAGCTCATTTCATTTCCTTTTAAAAAGGATTGCAATTATTATTATCTATGAGTCTGTAGGATAATAATCAATCTATAATGATTGTTAGTATAAGGAAAATTAGAAGAACTCAACTCCAGTCGATAAATTATTGTATAAAAGAACAAAAAACATATGAAACTATTCACTATGAGTCTATATAAGATTTCACGTAAATAACAACTAAATTTTAAAACTATATGAAAAAAAACAAAATGCAAAACTTACAGAATCTAATATATTCGAGTAAAAAACAAATGATATATTCGAATCTAATGTTCTGAATAATTAAATTAAAAATATTTGGTTTAATAAACCCGCGCATTGCGCGGGTTCTCTCCTAGTGTCACTTAAAGATGTTAGATTTTAAATTTAATATTCTGTGGATTGAGTGCGAATGTGTCTATAAATATTTGTTGGCTTATTTTTATTTTGAAGTTTAAGTGGTTTAGCTATTGTTGTAAGTGATTAACTGGAGACTTCATCTTTGTGAACATACATCGGTAAAATCCTAAACAAAGGTTTTCTTTTTTTGTCAGCAAACAGAGGTTTTACTATGACAACTGCGAGTTCCTAATAAGGTAATTCCCAAATTTATTAATACTTCTATTTGTGTGTGCAAACTAATACTTCGACTTATCACTTTGTTGGGTTTGGATTTTTGAAAACCAATTTTCTTTAATTATATATAACCTACTAAATTATATGGAAAAATATTTTAGGGGAATTTGATTTTTTTTTGATATATTTTACACAGTAACTAAACAAGTTAGAAAGAACAAAACTATTAGAAAAGAAAATTACTAACTGAAAAAAATGATGTCTACTATATAAATTTAGATATAATATAATCGGGCGTAGCCCGGGGATCACCTAGTTTTCTAAAAATCCTCTATATATTAAAGGAGGAGCATTGAACATTACTTTTGCTGATATGTCACTCCTAAAAAAAATTTCACCCTTTTTATTTTTAATTTATTTAATTCTCTTATACTCATTGCCAAACATAATTATTTTTATTGTTACTTATTTTGATTACTCTAACTCCTGTAACCAAAATCTTTATAAAGTTACCAAAAATAATAATTTCAAAAATCTAATGTTAAATTTTATGATTAGATTCGTTTTTATTTTTACTGTAAAAATCAGTAAACATGTAAAATATTTAATTACATTTTACAGGTTACATATCAAATTAAAGAAAATATATTACAAATTTGTATGATAATGTATATGATTTCTTTATTATTGAACTAAACAATTAAACTGTTTATTTTAAAATTATTTCATAGGTGAAACACATTTTTATGCAAATTTAAATATAAACAAATTTCAGATTCATATATTGATTTTTTCTATGTTATTTTTAAATTTAAACTATAAATTATTGTTTATAATTATATACGTGTGAATCACATTATTTACAAAACAATAGTAGAATATACTCAAGTAAATTTCAGGTTCTCTACTAAATAATTAAACTATTTTTTTTAAACTAAAACTATATTAATTTAATTTTACTTATTTATCATTTCCTCCCACGTAGCATGTATTATTCTAACACTCATGAAAACCTTTGAGATATACATGAGAACCCCATATTACACATATCATACTTTCTTTTCTAACACTTCAAATTTATTAGAAAACCTAATTCTTATATACATAACCAAAACAATAACAATTCTTATACACGTAAAATAAAATTTCACATCTATCCACGGTTCTCTTAACTCCATTACTTATCATGTATATCAAAACCAACTGCCCACCAAAAAAAAGCTATCAAAACCAACTTAATTAGCTGTAATAAAAAATAAAAAATATTCCTTTTTAGTGATTGAATTATTTATCAACTATTATTATAACTTATGATGAATCTTACATAGAAAGGCATAGATTCATGGGGAAGTGTCCCACAGATAGATCAACTTTACATACTATTGGATTTGAGATCTTAAGAGCATCTCCAACCCAGCCCCATATTTCACCTATATTGTCATTTTGGAGTTAATTTTGCTCCAACCCAACTCTATTTTCAATCTCAAAATGGCAAAATGCCATATTTTCTCCCAAATTGAGGTTGATCCCATTTTCATTTCCATTTTGGAGTTGAAGTTTTTAAATTATATAACAGTCCTTAAAGTTTTAAACTATTTCAGTTTATATATAAGTAATTATTTTGATGTTTATTTTTACCCTAAAATACAATAAGACATATTTAATAAGAAATTAAACTATTTAAGCTAATAATAAATTTAAAAAGAAAGGAAAATATTCATAATTAATTTAAATAATTATAATAAATTATGAAAGTTTTGAAGAAAAAAAACTTATAGGGCAATTTATAATATATATAAATATACAATGTAAATTTAGTAATTAATAAAAGGTTTTGAATTAAAAAATGAGGCAATACATTGGAGCTAAACCCAACTCTATTTTGAGATTTCTTCATTTTGGAATCAAATATGGGGCAATACATTGGAGATGCCCTAAGAATGTAATTTATATGTCTTATAGACTCATATCTAAATATGATAACAATTTTAATAAATATCTTTTGTGGGTGTTGATGTACTCAATATTTGCATACATTTAGCATCATAATTGGCATGGTTTTACATGTCTTTGAGTCTCATTTTATACCATTTAGTATAGGTTTCATCTCCTTAGGAACATTTAGCTTTTAAATTAGCATTTTGCACTTTCCATTGCATTTGGAGTGTTTTCCTACGTGTTTGAGGCGTTTAGCAAGCTGAAGGCGAGTTGGGGTAGTGACTGGAGCAAGACAGAGAAGCTAGAAGCTGATCAGAGCTCAGAAGTGTTCAAGAAGTTTTCAAACAACCAGACGCTCGTAGTCTAGTGGTAATGGACCCACGGCTGTGGTACCCGCCATCAGGGTTCGACGCCTGGGGTTCGACGCCTGGCCACTGCAGATTTTACATATGGGCTGCAGCATCCCAGACCACCAGTTCTAGAGGGCCCTTCAGTGGAAGCTTAAAAATCCCTGGTCGCGGACTTCGGTCCGGTGGGCTAGTCGGCCCACAAATGTGGTCTGGATACTGGGTTAGCAAAAAAAAAAAAGTTCGCAAACCAGAGGACTTGAGCAAAGAGAACATAGTACTTGAGGAGTTTGCTCGAGATCGTCAAAAAGGACAAAGTCAACAGGGACGGAGTTGACCAAGGGTTCACTTATCTTTTACTATAAATAGCTGAAGACCTAATTTTATTAGGCATCTTGGATCTTTTCCTTGATCAAAACCTCTCTCTTTGCCTCCTTTCTTCTATTTTCGTTTTTGTAAGATCTTGACTTGATTTTAATGATTTTGAAAGTATTTTTTCTTTGAATCTTTCTCATTTATCTTAGTTTATCATAATCATCATCTTGTTTCTCTTAATTTCGAATTTCTCATGTCTTGTGAGTAGTTCTCTTTAGGCTCATGGGATGAGTTAGATTTAAGGAGATTTGATGGCCAACCTTGATGTTTATGACTTGATTTGCTTAATCCTTCTTTATTTGGTGGTCTTAATGCTAGATCTTCTTTGATCAAGTTGATTCTAGATCTTAGGCATTTCATGCACCAGAAGTGTTTGATGAAATGTTTGAACCAACCATCTAAAGGATTTGCTTTCCTAGCTCATGAGAGTGATTGTCTAGGGTGTTTATTGGCTTTATAGAACTGAATCTTTATGCTTGCTTTTATCAATTTCACTAATGAGAATTAGTTCTTGAGATTGGTAATTAGCAAAATGATTAGTGCCATGAGAATGGATTAGTCTTGTTAATGAGTTCTTTGCCTAAGGATTAGCAATCATTAAACTGTTCGAGCATCATAAACTAACTTGAGAATCTCCCAAGGTCAATGACCCTCATCCCAAGTGCCTCCATTCGTATTGTTTCCATCTCTTGCATTTTTATCTTATGTTTTATGTTCATTTAGGTTGTTAAAACAAAACCATTTCGAATTTGCTTAGCTCACTTATGTTTCATGCATTCTTGAAGTCTTTATCTTGACCTTACTGGATTTGACAAAGAACCTCAAGGTATACTACAATTGATTAAAAAGGGGTTCATTTGTAAAGAGTATAAAAAATCTCTCTTTCAGGTGTACATTACCTTCTTTTCTTTAACCATTAAACTATACAGTTTTGTGATCACTTGTTCTCTAATAACAACATAACTTTTAATATTTATGTTTTTTCATTTTTTTTGTTTTGTCGACAGCCTCTGCTTCTAAACCAATTCGGGAATCCGCCAAACCGGATAAATAGAGTTTACATAATACACATCAGTAGGTAGAGCTCTAGCACTCCGTGCTAACTTGTTTGCCTTCGTGTTGTTCGTCCGGGAAATATGCACAATGGAAAAGGAGGTGAACCCCATTTTACATCTGCAAAACTTCTCTAGTATTGTTGCGAAAGCTGCCCACTCCTCAGGCGTAGACACCATCTTCATCACATCGGAACAGTCCGTTTCGAACATTATTGTTAACTTGTTATGTTTTTTCATTTCTATTTAAATTGTTTAGTACATTTTCATCATTAATTAAAATTTTAGAATTTTCTCAATTTTTTTCTTCTAATTTTGCTTGTATGTTTTCTCTCCTCATCTATATCGCTTTAGTTTTTTTATAATCTTTTATTCACATCGTAGGTTTTTGCCATATTCGTCCGTTTACTCCAATGGGGATAGAGAGAAAACACATGTTGACTATTGGGGTAACTTCTTTGGTATATATGTCATTTGATTCTATTGAATTTTGATTGTTTGTTTCTCTTCTTGCTTTGTTCATTTAGACATGTTATAAATATGTCACCTCAACATGACCGATTGATTTTTGGTCAAAAAAGAAAACATGACCGATTGATTTTATAGAAGAGATTTGTGATAGTTTTCATTGATTGACTTAGTTTTGTATACATTGTTGTTACTTGTCTGAAACGCATTGGTAAATTCACTATATCGTGGAATCTAAAAGATACAGTATGTTCAAAGTATGTTAGATAGTCTTCAATATTAACACTGGAGATATAATCTATACTATATAAAAGTTGAAGATATAAGCCTCTGAGAGCGTCCATATAGGATTTTATGACGTAATTTGATTGGTCCATGTAAGCATCTCCAATATTAAAAAAGTTTCCAAATTTTAAACAACTAATAGTATCACTCCACATCATTATATAAATATTTGTTAAAATTAAATAATTTCTTTTTTATATTTCAAGAAAGTTTCCTAATTAAAAGGTAGTATATTTTTTGTATTAAAAATGTCATAAAATAAAGAATTTAATTGTTTATCACTTAAATAAAGGTTTTACTATATAAAAGTTGAGGCTAAATGCCTCTTAAGAGTGTTCACTTATGATTTAAAAACACAATTTTATAAGTCCATATAAGCATCTTCAAAATTAAGAAAAATTTGAAATTTTAGACAACCAATAGAATCAGTCCACATCATCATATAATTCACATGGATTTAAAAACATGATTTTATTGGTCTACATAATCATTTTCAAGATTAAGTAATTTTTCAAATTTTAAACAACCAATAGTATCATTTCACATCACCACATCTTTCATATAATTCACATGGGTTTAAAAACATGATTTTATTGGTCTAGATAATCATTTTAAATATTAAGTAATTTTTCAAATTAGAAACAACCAATAGTATCATTTCACATCATCATGTAAGCATTTACATGATTAAAAAAAACTACAACTGTTAAATATATAAGAGATAAAGAAATTAAGTATATATGATTTTAAACAAATATAAAAATCAATAGTATCATTCTACATTATCACCAAAATTAATCAATTATTTTCCTTTTCATATTTATAAAATTCAGAAGTTCTATTTTTTAATTACAAGAAAAAATAAGACTTTGTCATGTAAATTAGTTATATTAAATTTGAAAAGACAAATAATGTTAGTACACAAGCTTATTTAACACTAAGAATTTTTCTAAAATTTAATTTTGCTAAGACAAGAATGAACGACATTAAACAAAAAAAAAAACAAATGACAAATAAAGAAGAACATAAGCAAAAATGAGTGAGGATGAATAAGAAACCAACTAAGAACAAAGAAGAAATCAAAGTAGGAGAAATTGAAGAAGAATAAATAAAATAAAAGTAAAAAACATTGAAACAAGAGTGAAGAAGGGAATGAAATTAACCAGACAAGAACAAAAAGAAGTAATAAAGAAGAGTGAATACGAAAAAAAAGCAAAACTCAAACAAGAACACAAATGAGGAATAAAGAAGAGCGAAGACGAAGAAGAGCAGAAGCGAAGATGAGTGAAGATAAATAAGAAACTAAATAAAACAAAGAAGAAATCAAAGTAGGAAAAAACGACAAAAAGGAATAAATAAAAGAAAATTAAAAAATATATAAACAATAGTGAAAAAGGAAATGAAGAATAACGATGTAGATTAATTTTATACCCTTAGAAATCCAACACAAATATTAGTATTAGGTTATCTACAATAATATTAACTTTTCTAGCTTAAATTTGTTGAGACGTACATTTCTTTTTTTTTTAGATTTAGTTAGGTGTATCAGATAGTGAAAGTTTATTTTACCTAAGATTAAAAAGGTTTATCCTAAACATATTTACAAAAGATAGTCATGAAGAATTTAAAGCAAAGAACAACCAATACATAAAAGAAGAGAAAGGTGGAAGAAACAAACTCTAGCGAAATCTAGCATTTTCGATGGATTGAATTAATCATAAAATAAATAAAAGAATAAAAACCAAGAAAAAAAAAAAAAGTAAATAAGAAAAAGTGAAGATGAAGATAGCAAAGAGCGGAAAAAAACGAAAAAAAAAACGGAAACCACATAATATAAGACTAAACCAGGAAACCAAATAAAAGGACAAAACTGAAGAATATGAAATTGAAAGCTATACTTAATTATATGATCGCATAAATTGAATTTTTTATTATTGTTAGACATTTCTTATCATAGGTGTGAATATGTAGTTGTACGTCTCTAACTTAATTTTCTTTTTATGAATCTTTTACATTTTTAAGTTTGGTTAAGTGTATCATATAGTGAAAATTTTATCCTACATAAGACTAAATTGAAGAGGATTACAATTAAATTATTTCTAGAAGAGATAAATCATGGAAAAAATCTCTAGCGCAGAATAAATAAGAAAAAAAAAGCTAACGAAAAAAAAATATAGCAAAACCCTAACAACTTCGACCGTCTGAATTAACTATAGAAAAAATAGAAGAACAATAAGTAAGATGAGCACAAAGAATGAGAAAGAACATAAAAACTAAAGGGAAGACAAAGATATCAAAGAACAAAGACAGAAAATAAATAAAAGATGAAGAAGCAAACTAAATAACGGAATATGAAATCGCGAGGACAAAGAAATATAAGAGAACAATTAAAGATAAAGAAGAAACCAAAGAAGAAAAATAAACTGAACAAAGAAAAATAGGCCGAAGAAAATATACAAATGATGAAGAATAATTAAAATCGGTTCAAGAATCACCATAACCATCCTACTGACAATAAAAATTTATAAATAAAATATATTTGATCAAACAATTAATACAGACCCGCGCATATGCGCGGGTAAAAGACCTAGTAATAATAAAAAGTCCAATAATATGCATGTATTGGGTTATTTTTTTATAAGTAATATGCATGTATAGTTCCGACCGCGTTGCATGTACTGTATATACCAGAAGAAATAAAATCTTATATATAATTAGGGAGTTGCTCTCTCCATATAGAGTGTCCACATCAGCACAAAAATTCATTAAATTGTTTTTAAGATATTTAATACATGACTTTTCATATTTCTTTGCATATATTTATATTTTAAATATAAATAAAACTAAGAAAAATACACAACTAAATTACTTAATTAATATAAAATATGTGATAACTTGATGTTAAAATTTATCAAAAAGTTTGAATATAAGTAAAAATATATGTAACTTGAAATGGTATATATTTACCTTTTTATTAAAAGAATTTATCCTATTTCAAAATGTTATAATGTGTTTACAAGTTAAAAAGTTGAATATAAATTAATTAAGATAATAAAAAGCCAATGAGAAATTAGAGTTAGAGTTTATTTTAAAAAAAATAGAAGTCGAGTTTTTATATGTAAATTTAATTGCAGTGAAAAACATGAAAATTTTAAGGATTGTGATATGTTTGTCTCAAAATATAATTAATATTTACAAAACTAACATAATAGAAAATAATCAATGGTTATGAGGCTCATATGCTACCACAACAAAGTAGATATGTAAAAAAGTATATATATTATTTTTTTCATCTTATTTCGGGTCCAAATGCTATTTTACATTATGCTTACAAATTTTAACGTTGAGTCCAATGCATATGCATGTTTATAGTCTAACAGAAGTAAACAAACATAATATTTATAACATGCTAAAATTTTAGAAATAGAAAACTCGAGATAAAGTGGGAGTGTTAACATCCTAATAAAATAAAATAAAAGACAAATTGTTCATATTTTTAATGTTAGTGATTGGGTTAACTCAAAATATAAACAAAAAACATGAAAGTTAATACAAAACCATCATAATTCAAATCAACAAGTATAGATAAAACTAAACAGAAAACTATCGCAAACAACCGCGCTTGCGGGGCTTCAAACCTAGTTAATAGTAATAGAGTTAGACCTACCGTCGGTGCCTCCTTGACCTTAGTCGAAAGCATGCACGCAAGTGAATTACATATAAAGCTTAGTTAAAAAACAAATTAATTTTGACGAAATGTTAACGCTAACAGAGAATTAAAACATTAAACTATATGGCAGCATTTCTTTTCTTATTCAAATAGAAGATAAAGTAGAAAAACAAAAACATAGTTGTAAAGTTGTAGCCTTGTCCCTTGTAGGCATGGCTTAACTTATCATTGTTGATTTTCATCATGTGACCCCCAAAAGTCAAATTCTCTTATGATTTAACGTTTAATACACGATTTACATTTTAATAATAAATTTACTAACAAAAAAAAACCAGGAAAATGTAAAAACGCAAACTCGAATTTAATAATGGTTTAACTTAATTAATAAATTCAAAATTTAACTTATCTAACTCAAAAAGAAAACAATTTTCAATAATCTGAGTAAAACAATGTGCAAACCACACCACACAAAAGTAGTATGCGGATCACTTCATAGCAAAGTGATGCCCCATAAGCTTGCATGTAGCTAGCATAGATAAATATTTAATCACATCATCACTATAATACCGATTGATGTATTACTTAGAATTGCATAAAGTGGAAACGAATCTCTTTCAAATATGAGGTTGATTACTTGACGCTAACATTGTTTGCAAATCAACTAAGGTCATATTTTTTGTTTACATTTAAATTCACTGAATATTTACAATATTGCAGCAAATGAAGGCTGCCTATTTTTTTTTGTAATGACTAAACACCCAAATTTATCCGAATCATTCTGCAGTTAATCTCACTTGTATTGTGAAAGTTTTAACCTACTAATTTATAAACCTTTTTACGATCCATCTATATTTGTTTGGTAATGTATGTATAAAGCATCCATTCTCCATAATTACAGGAACCCTAAACAAAAAAAAAAAAAAAATTAAAATATCACCAACTTGATATTAAAAAATGCAACATATCTCTATATAAACCACACTACCGCACTTGAATCACATCACCGATATTCATACCATCAAATCCAAAAGCACACAGCAAGTGAAAAACAAAGAAAAACCAGTTTATCTTCTTTGTTAGGTTTGGCAATGGATCTAGCCAAACACACAAGACTTCAAATATTGGGATGCATACTTCTTGCATCACTTGCACTAACAATGGCTGATACACCACCGGGCATAGCCAAGAACCCAAGCCATGCAACATGTAAGATCAAGAAGTACAAACTATGCTACAATTTGGAGCATGTTTGTCCCAAGTTCTGCCCTGACTCTTGCCATGTCGAATGTGCTTCTTGCAAACCCATTTGTGGCCCTGATCCTTCCCCCGGCGATGACGGTGGATACACTCCATCGGCTCCAGTTCCACCAGCTTCACCACCGCCTCCGACTCCTACACCGTCCGTGCCAAGTCCCACTCCTCCCGCTTCACCACCGCCTTCGACTCCTACACCGTCCGTGCCAAGTCCAACTCCTCCCGCTTCACCACAACCTTCGACTCCTACACCTTCCGTGCCAAGTTTAACTCCAACAGTTTCACCACCGCCTCCGACTCCTATACCAGCCGTCCCAAGTCCTACTCCACCCTCTTCACCGCCACCTCCTACTCCTACACCGGCCGTCCCAACTCCTCCTGATGTTACTCCCGTTCCTCCTACTCCTTCCGTTCCAAGCCCTGATACTCCCACCGCACCACTCCCTCCATATTCACCACCTGCGACCCCAACTCCTCCTAGCTCCACACCAGGGACTCCTACGCCTTCCGTCCCAACTCCTCCTGGCTCAACTCCTTCTCCTTCGATCCCTGTTCCAAGTGCTCCAAACTCTCCTCCTTACGTTCCCCCATCAGATAGCGAGGAAGGAGCAGGAGCCAGAAGGGCCAGGTGTAAGAAGCAAGGCTCTCCTTGTAACGGAGTTGAGTACACTTGTCCAGCCCGTTGTCCTCGTTCATGTGAAGTTGACTGTGTCACTTGCAAGCCTGTTTGTAGTATGTCCACTCTCCTCCCTTAAATAATTTTTTTGTTCTTTTTATTACTCAACATTTGTTACTTAATCATGATACGTTGCGTTGCAGGTTGCGACAAGCCAGGATCTGTTTGCCAAGATCCGCGTTTCATCGGAGGAGACGGTCTCACCTTTTACTTCCACGGCAAGAAAGACTCCAACTTCTGCCTTATCTCCGATCCTAACCTTCACATCAACGCACATTTCATCGGTAAACGCAGGTCTGGTATGTCACGTGACTTCACGTGGGTCCAGTCCATTGCTATCCTATTCGGCACTCACCGTTTCTACGTCGGAGCCCTCAAGACTGCCACGTGGGACGATTCCGTCGACAGAATCTCTGCTTCTTTCGACGGAAATGTGATCTCACTTCCTCGGCTAGACGGTGCCACGTGGACTTCTTCCCCTGGAGTTTACCCTCAGGTCTCGGTCAAACGAGTCAACGCTGACACTAACAACCTTGAGGTACAACCTAAGAACATATTACTTTAACCACAAAAAAAGTAAATTTATCTCACTAGGATTACAATTTTGAATTTTCTTAGCAAAAAAAAAAAAAAACAAGGATTGCAATTTTCGGTTTTCTTTAATTCATAATATTTCCTTATTTGGTCATAATAAATTCAAGAATATTTTGTGTGAATCTTGGTAAATTAGTTTTTTGCGGTAATTTTATAGATACTTTCTAAACTTCAAAACCTAATACAGTAATCATCAATTAATAACTTGGTCTACATGCATTATATGAATTTCTACATGTATATGTATTTTATTCAGGTTGAGGTAGAGGGATTGCTTAAGATCACAGCAAGAGTGGTGCCAATAACAATGGAAGAATCAAGAATCCATGGCTACGACGTGAAGGAAGACGACTGTCTAGCTCACCTCGACTTAGGCTTCAAGTTCCATGACCTTAGTGACAATGTTGATGGTGTTTTGGGACAGACTTACAGGTCTAACTACGTTAGCCGAGTTAAGATCGGAGTCCACATGCCTGTGATGGGTGGTGATAGAGAATTTCAGACCACCGGACTTTTTGCACCTGACTGCTCAGCCGCAAGGTTCATCGGTAATGAAGGCAGCAATGGTAGCCGGAGCAAAATGGAGCTCCCAGATGTGAGTTGTGCCAGTGGCGTTGGTGGCAAGGGAGTGGTGTGCAAGAGATAAGACATTTCTTTGTTGTTTGAATTAATTCGCTACTACATAACATAAACCACCAAACAATATACGGTAATTACAATATTATTAAATAAATGTGTATGACGGTTATGTTTTTCCTTACAGCTATAATATAATATATCATCGAGAAAAGAAAAAATTTATTTATTTTTCTTGAGTTTATCGAAATGTGAATCATATATACTATTGTCTTCCTTTTTGCTTTAAATAATTGAATGTTATGAGAAAATTTGTTAAATATCATGACAAGAAAAGAAAAGTGGTCAAACGTAAGCGTATATATAACGTATCAAAACAGAAGTGGTATTTTCTTATCCATGTCAGCGTATTTGTAGCTGAGACATACTTTCTGCAGTTCGATTTAAGTACATGTAAGAGTTAGAAAGAGAAATGAATTTGATGGACAGGTTCTCTATAATCTCTCGTCGTGCTACCACATGAACGTAGCATGCGGATCACTGATTCACTTTATGTGGACGTGGGTACACTCTGACTTCTTTTTCGAATTTTCACTTTCAGCTATATATACTTATTAAATAGGCCCTAAATGTTTTAATCTTCTTCCTTTTCTTTGATTTCTATTTTGCTTCAGTTTACCGATTAAAATTGGGGTTTTAGGGTTACTTTTATTTTTATTTTATTTATATTTGGCAAACCAATACCACTCCTTCAGATCGAAAAGCACAAATATCCATCCAACAAATTAAAGAGCAAACTCTGGTTTGATATAATAAAAAAAAAAAAAAAAAAAAAAAGAAGCAAAACAAGAAACGAAGTCACTAATTTCCAAAGAAAACGCGTTTTGGAATTGATAGACACAGAAAAAGGAAATAGCTTCAGGAAGAAACTGGTTGGCTCTGCTCATTCAAAAGCCCATTGGTTCTCTCTGCGCACCTCTGCTTCTTCCTCCGGTGCGAAGTCGTTCATGATGTTGAAGGTCGTGCGAATCTCTTCAGGAGTTTTGCCTTTGATCATATCAGCCACTGCCTGACATGTGAGGTCAAGCAAGTTCTTGATGTTGAGGTAATTAGCAGCCAGGATGAGTTCGAAGAGTATAGCCTGCTCGATTTTCAGGAAATCAGCATCCCAGGCCTTAAGGTCTTCTTCGGAGGTACCAGCATCGGCAGCCTCCACGTGCTTCTTGCAGTACTCAATCACCTTCGAAAGGATCTTGCTCGTGACGTTCGGAAGAGGGACTCCGTTGTCGACGCAGTCGTCTTCAACCATATGGGCTATGGTCTGAGACTCGAGAGCCACCGCCTCATCAACCTCAAAAGACTCACCATCGGAGCTCTTCAACACAATCTTGTTCGTCGACATCTTTTGTAAGAAACTGAAAAGATTTGAGAGAGATTTTGTTGTTTGTGTTTGCTTGAAGAAAGTTTGAGAAACGATGTATAAAAGAATAAAGATTGATGTATGGAGAGGTCCTTTATATAAAGATAATCCATAGGCTCTGAGAGTCGGTCGATTTTCCTTTTTGCTTTTGATCTTGCTATGTTTTTTCCTTTCTTTTTTGTTTGGAAAAAATTGATCTTGTTATGTGTTTTTCCTTTTGTTGTAATATTTTCTTTTTTTTGCATTTGATCTTGCTATCTTTTTTCCTTTTTATTTCTTTTGTAAAAATTGATCTTGCTATGTTTATTATAAGTTACATACATACAGAGGCGAGAACACATTCCCGGTTCATAAGTGTGTAGAAGAAACTTTTCTTGTCACACAAGTAACCTAAAGAAAAAAGACAACTCGTTCGTCAAAGTTTTGAGATCAGCTCTTCGCAATGGCACTAACGTCCCGTTCTTAACCACAAAGAGAAGTGGATTTTTCAGATTTTAATAGACATGTAAACAAGAGAGATCTAACAGACATGAATCAACCAAGCACCATTCTCAGCATCGTTAATTCACAGCCAAAGCCTCTAAAAATTATTTGATGTAACCATAAATTGTTTAATGACTCCAAATAAAATTCAAAATACAAAGACAACCAAGCAACGTGTAATTATGTGCGGTTATACTAAATAGAAAGAAGAAAAAAGGCTTTTGAATTCAGCAGCATCACAAAACGAAACCACAAGCATTCACTGTTTTTATGTACATGTCTTTCATTCTTTCAATCGCTTTCAAAGTCGTCTTCATCTCCAAACGAGAACACAGATGCATCAGCAGCCATAACCTTGAACTCACTACTCTCTGAGCTTGACACGTTGACACCAGACCCAGTTGGTTTCTCTGTCGCTTCAGCTTTGCTAACCGACTGTGACGATGGTCCCTTGTTTCCAGAAATAGACACTTTCTCGGTGGCATGAGCAAGACCAGTGGTTTCATCTACGCCCTTTTTGGCTTCTGGGGTTTGAGAAGAAGCCGATGATGCGGCTTTACCTGGGCCAGTCGAGTCTGATTCGTTATCAGAGAACACATCGTCCTTATCAGCGTTCTCTGCTTCTTTATTGGTTCCTGGAACCGGTGTGACACCCTCTACATGGGAAGCATTAGCAGATGAAGTTTCTTCGGGTGTCTTGGACGCAGTTTCAGAAGTAGGGCTTGCAGGGACTGTTGGGTTTATGTCAGCAAGAACAACTTCCACCATAAATCCAGGCGAAGGTAGCTTCCTCTGTATTTGAACACAAAAGATATATCATTTCAAAACCGGAGGATTGATGGAGAAAGAGCCCAATCACGAGCATTCTGCTATTACCTTTTCAAACCCGTCAAGTTCACTGGTTTTAAGAATCACTCTGTTTTCCATCATTGTTGTGTTTAACCAGCTGAGATCAGGAATACAGAAAAAGCTTCGTCAGAGAAGCAGAAAGGAAAGTTATATAAGTAATGGAATTGGATAATGTTTTTTAAGCTTCCGAACCAGTAAAAATCTCCTTGGCGATCGTGAAAATGGATTTTGAAGTCCCCAGATAACTCTGTTAGACCGGGCTCACCGGGTAGGGCAAAGACCATGACCCCTTTCTTTGGCGCACTGAACCAAAAGTCTTCAGGCTGCAAAAAAAGCATGAAAGTTCCACTAAACCATACAGTGCGAATTCACAAAGGCTTTAACGAAATATTAGATAGCAAAAGACAATTGGCCTACCGATAGATCCTTGGTCCGAGGATGCTTTTTCGTGGTAAAAAGAACACCTGCATATATAAGTTACAAGTAGATATTAGCTCAGCGTTGTACTAGCGTTATGAGTTGTCATGAAACAATGATCGACCAAACTCACCATTGTGATCTGAAATAGTAATGGATGGCCTGATCCAGTAGGGACACCTATGGAGCCGGAATCCTCTAAGCATACACCTAAATAAAAAGGAATAGTGCGTTGTCAAACGTCAGTACTTAACTGTATGCAACATTAAGGCTATATGAATAAGCAGCTTACTTTCGTCCTGGTTGGTTTTCCCCGTTGAAGTAGGTCAATATTCGTTCGAAGTACTTCACATATCTCTACAAAATAATGATTAAACATAATCGCTAGTCAGCAGAAGAGAAAAAAACGCTTTTATGAGCGGTTTAATTATATAAACTGCAAAACTAGACTTACAATTTGACTAGGTAGCACAAGCCCTTTTCCATCTACACATCGTTTCTGATTGTAGAAGTCCATGCACTCTTCAGCAGTCGGGAAAAACTATACAAGAAAAAGAAACCTGATTAGTTCCCCGTGTTTGACTATGTTTTATGCAATGTTATGATAAATGCTTCACCTTCAGATACAGAAGAAGACTACATATCATAAGCCCTGTCCTCGCCATTCCTGCCTTACAGTGAACAACCACAACATTCTCTATGTCCTCCTTCAACCACGAATATGCACTTTGGCAAAATGAGGTAATCAAATGGATTGGCGGGCAATTGTGATCATCAAATGGGAAACTGGCCACCTGGAGGCCAAAAGAAAAAAGATGTTTAGGCACATTAAGCTGATAAAAGAAGAAAGGTAAATAGTTTACTGTTGTGCCAGCATAATGTGAACATAGTTATTAAGTATTAACCTAATAAATATATCATGTGGTATAGAAGAAGTGGATAAACAATTTGCAACAGAAAACTGGGCTACTTCATTGCAGCAGGTTTTTTTACATGATAACGTCCAGGTAAGAAATGAGCAAATTATCACAAAGTATATAATTATTATCACTGCTAACTGTTTCATAAGTAGCTCGGAGTCGAAGTAACTTCAAATAGTGCAGTTGGTGATCTATGGAGCAACTTCCCTTACATTTTTTAACTAACGCACTGTTACCCGAGGAAGTCATATGATGGTCAAATGCAAAGAAAAGAGGAAGAAAAAGGTGTAGGTCTAACATACCTTCCCTTCAAATAGTGATACATCATACAACCTCTCTGAACATAGATTGTAAACCTTGTATTTTCCCTACAAAAAGAAAGCAATTGTAAGCATAGCACAAGATAAGACCAGAACCTAAATATAAGGCTGTAACTAGGCATCATGTTACTTTCCAAAAGTTAGATAGCAAGATGGCGTTGGTAGCACCTTTAATAAATATTGGAGACCCATAACCTATTTTTGATAAATGAACATCAAAATGCCGACTAAAGTTTTGCTAACAAATTAGTAGTACTACCTTGTGTTGAGTTTCAAGAAAGCTTATAACTTCTTCCATCTGGTTGCGGTAGAAGCCCTGCAATGATGTTTGGTACGAACATTAGCCAGATTAACTTCAAACAAATCAACTTACAACTAAAACAGATCAGCTCCAGGGGCAACGATTACAAGAATACTAATTGACTCACCTCAACATATCCAAAAAAGCCAGAACTCATATCACCAGCAGGAAACCCCATTGCAATTATGTTCTCTGTTATGTACGTCAGATCCAAATCGAACCCTCCTTCCTGAACCACAAGTCGAGCAAAAAGAAACATTTAATCTCAAGAAGAGCAAGCAAAGGTAACATGGAACTTCATAGCAAACCAGATAACACGAAACTTATTAATTCTACCTGGTATCTTCTTTTGTTCTGGGATACAGCATGTCGAGCCTTAACCTGTACTGCCTTGACAGCGTTCTTTGACGTATCTACCAAACCTTTCGTAATCGTCCCAAGGAAACCGGTTTGTGCGGCATTTGAAGTTCCTTCTGTGATGGTCTCATCTGATTGAGGAGATTTGGGAGACAAACGAAGCCCTAACCCACTTGTAAATTTCGCAAATGCAGACTTTTCAGCATTTTCCCCATCAGAGTTGGCTTGTGTGGAAGAAAATGGCTGAGGAACTTTCAAATTTTTGGCCCATGTTGATATCCCGGAGGCGGATAGTTTCGATGCCACTCCTTTAGCTGAATCATCGCTTTCAGCTTCTACAGCAACAGGAAGGTGACCATCTGGTGTTGTTCCCGTAGCAGGCAAATTTGGTGAATCAGATGACATGGTTTCTATCTCTCTCCTAGCGTCTCTTAAAAGAAACACTAAAGCTTGATGTGAATTGAATTAGACGAATTTGGAAATCCCCTTTTCTGCAGACATCACATTCAACAATATACATTGAGTAAAGATGATATCAACATCTTACCTGCAAACTCAGAACAATTATAGAGACATCAACATCAAACAAAAGCTAACATCTGGATTTCGCATAACTGTTTCAAATCATTTTCCCTAAATCATCATTTCCGTGTTGATCATTTTCGCATTCGGCTTTTGGAAAAACATGCACATTTCCACGAATGGATCAAAGCTATAAAACACCAATTAATGGGGGATCACCACTTGATCCTCAATAATAAGCAGAAAAGGTAGGCTAAGTAACCTATCGGACCCAGAGAACCCAAAATCAAATATCGCAACCAGATCGGAATCACAGAATCGTGAACGAATTGAAAACATCTAAAGCATAGGAGCTAGAAAAAACCTTCAGAGATCGAGAACCATATCGAAAGAAAAAAGCTCCGTTGATTAAATCGAAACGAACAAGTAGAAATTTGACGCGCGCGAGATCAAAGAGCTAGGGCTCGAGGATTTCAGTTTTCAGATATTCGAGAGAGAGAGAGATTGGGGCAAACACAGACACAGTATCGCAGATCAAGTCACGTGGGAGTCGCGGTCAACAATGAATCAGTGCCGTTAGATCTACAGACCTTTTTTGATGGTTTCGGATCTGAAACGAACGTTGCACGTGATGTCTTCTATTTGTGTAAAATTACTCTTCTTTTATTTTTCCATTCGACCTTAAACGAACTGCTTCAAGAAATTCATGAAGCTTAAAGAATGAAGAAGAAAGGTTTCATTTGTTGAAAATAATTGCAGATTTGTAAAAAGCTTGAAAACTTGACTACACGTTCTTTGAAAGACCATCAACAATGAAATAGAAATCTGATTACAACAACAACACCACCTGATAAAGTCTTATATCAAAACAAGGCCTAACAATAAGCAAACCAATTTAAACACATTTGCAGACAACAAAGCAAACGACGCGTTCGACTTGACTGGGTATACAGGCCGTACTGCGACCGCACAGTTCCCTGTAGAGTTATGGAAGTTACGTTCGAGCCTAATGTATCCTTCTTCTCCCCAATCTGATCCCCATGAATTACGAACAATCCAGTAGTCTTGACCACTTGATGACGATCCATACCCAACGACTAGCACATTGTGGTTTCCATACCAATTATCACATGGTCCTGTAAACACTCCCTGAGGAAAAAAAAATTGATCACAACAACTTAGTATTGAGTTTTTAAGAAAAGAAACAAAAAAAAATGAAGCTTTTTGGTGAGAGTGTTACAGATTTGTAGAGTTTCATGTTATTAGCTTCAACCATAACACTAATAGGTTGATGAGCAACGGCTTTCTTCAAAGACATCTCATCATATTGAGGAACACCCTCATGACCATCAATGGTAACAAAACGAGCTGTAACCATCTGCTCGATGAAACAACACATAAGTTACCAAATTGAAAACCATAAATAAAATAGAAAAAAAAAAGGTTGGTTTTGAGTCTTTGACAAACCTCAATGCGCTTGCACGCGGCAGTGTCATTGTCACTATAAGGGTAAACTTGATCACCCAAAATGCCACCGTTTCTGATAATGAACTCAAAAGCGAACTCTGCTTGACCTCCAAGACATCCAAAGTTGTCGACACCTCTGTCGCAGTCAATGAGTTCTTGTTCCGACAAAGATATCAACTCTCCTGTTGCTATCTTGTTTACACCTTCCACCGCTCCAACCGCCGAGAACGCCCAACAAGCTCCTATATATATATTTAACAACCGCAAATCTCAAATCTCAAATCCAAAATCAAATAATGCTTCTAAGAAAATAAATAAATAATAAATTACCACAGTCTCCTTGTGTTTTGACTGGAACAACAGCACCTTTGTCTCTCCAGTCGACTTCATCAGGCAAAACATCTCCTTCCTTGTACAAATACCTATCTCCTATATCTGATCCGCTGATCTTATCCATCTTCTTCCCCCTCAAGTACATATCTTGAAACTCATCATCAGTCAGATCCGCAAACTGGGTCAACCCGAGATGGTAACTCTGGTTCGGAACCGAGTTGTGTTCTTCGATGAGCTTCAAGTTGTCTTTGAAGATCTTGAACCGTTTCTCTTTCTCCTCTCCAAGAAGAACATTATAGCTCTTCTTCCGATTCCCCACAAGCCATCGCTCGTACATCAGCCGCACCTCCGCTTCACTCCGCTGCTGCGGCTGCTCTGTTGCAGTAGCGACGACACCGACAGACAAGGAAATTAGTAGTAACACTGAAAGGGTGAAGAGAGCTAATGTGATCAATCTTGTAGCCATTGTTTTGTTTCACCTGAGACTTTTGTCGAAGTATCTAGAGACTAGAGAGTGAGAAATTTTGGTCGCTGAGACTCGAGAGAAGCGGAGACTAATTCTGAGGGGATGGATAGTCGGATAGATCACATCACATGTTCTTCGTATTGGGTAACGTGCCATCATATTATAATACTTTGTATCATAGAAAGTAGAACCAGAAAAATCCACACATCGGTTTCTTAATTTTATATTTACAGCCTATTTATGGAGTAATCTACATAACTAATAAGGCTTGGACATTCTCCAGTACACGTGGCACCTCCTCCCTCGCACCTCTCTCATTCCCGGCGTCAATGTCTTCCATTCTCAGGTACACCCCTCCCTGAAAATCTCGTGCTTTTGCTGAATTGAATCAATTTGAAATCAATTTCATGAATTGAAATTTGCTTATATAAGATGCTGTTGGAATTCTAGCAAAGCTATCAGATTGTGTATTGCAGCAAAAGGCGGTAACATTCATGGCTACGATGTTTTCGTTCCCGAGAACAACACCCTCTTCTACTCTCGGAGGTATATATTGAGTAACCTTCTGTAGCAATGCATTGAGAGTGAATGGTAATTGAGTGAAGGATTTTGTTTTGGTGTTTACTTGTTCATAGTGAGTTTATGTTTGATCCGGTGAAATGGCCGAGAAACCAAGTGATGAAGATTTTCGTCGCATTGCGGAAACATACGGTGCCATGAACTCGGTTGTGCGTGTGGCTTCTATAGATCCCAAGTACAAGATAGCTCTTCTTCTTTCTAATCAGGTATTCAAATCTCCTTTTACATTTCTCTAAATATTTATATTTCCTGCTGAAGAAGTATGTGATGTGACTCTATCTAATATCTTTCTATACATACAGGATCATTTTCTAATTGAAATGTTGCATAAATGGCAAGACGGAAAACTCCCTGTGGATATCACCTGTGTCATAAGGTGATCAGCTAATACACGTCAAGTGATTCAGATGGTTTATACTGCTGAGAAATTTTTGTTTTTTTTTTGTTTATAGTAATCATGAAAGAGCTTCAAACACTCCTGAACTTTCATGAATCATTCCAACAAGTTTGGTTCTCTTCATTGGTTTTTTTTCTTATTACGTTCTTTGAAGCTCAAAGGCAGAAAATGCTCAAAGGTGACATGTTAAGTCCATGAGTTCTTCTCCCCCGAGTAAGTTATGAAATGTATTACTGTTCTCAAAGGTAATCTTTCTTATTACTGATTTCCCTTCTCTGCATTTCCTCTCTCTCTCTTCTCTCATTAACTGTTTTTTGACTCATGTGTTTCAGAATTTGTCTTAGCAGAAGGATTCTTACTTCAGTTTGGTATTTGCTTTACAAAACCAACTAGAATACCACAGAAAAAACGCAAAAAATGAAGTGTTAACTAATTATCTATCTCTTTCGAGTATGCCTAATG
This sequence comes from Microthlaspi erraticum, assembly GCA_902728155.2. NCBI lineage: Eukaryota > Viridiplantae > Streptophyta > Magnoliopsida > Brassicales > Brassicaceae > Microthlaspi > Microthlaspi erraticum. The sequence goes on from CACVBM020001097.1 coordinate 51,452, forward strand.
GTGTTGATTGGTGCTTTAAATGTCTATTAACCATCTATGAGAAAATTCAAAAGCAAAAATGCAGGGTTTCCTCTTCGTTACTCATACCCTCTGTTAGTGCTTTTTCAAAAATTCAACACCACATAATGTGTATATACGTTGTTTTAGATATAGGAATAATACGAAAAAAAGACTCTGAATTCCATAATTGTATGCAGACGCACATTTTTTCTTCCTACAGTATGTTGTATTTAAAAAGAAACTTTAACATGTTTCTCCTATCTTTGTTTTATCTTTGTTTTTTTCAGCTAAGGAGATCGTGACAAGTTAATATATGAGGTTAATATACCCCTACACATATTCATCTTTAAAAATAATCAAAATAAGGGTGATGGTTGTGCTGCAAAAATTGAAACGAGGCATTACAAAAGAAAAGAGAAGATCGAAAAAGTATGACCAATAAAATATTCATGGAAGAGTAATTGCATCCACCGGAGCACTAGAAGGATAATTGAGGTATTCTCTGTTCTATCATGGAAGAGTTTGATTAAGAAAATGACGATATATGAATCTTTCCAAATGTAATGTAGTTTCCAAGACAAAAGATAATAACAGTGACAACATTATGTAACTCAACGTCTTACACTCTTGTCCTCTTGACATTCTTGTGCTTTTTTGAAGAGTTTGATTAAGAAAATGACGATATATGAATCTTTCCAAATCTAATGTAGTTTCCAAGACAAACGATAATAACAGTGACAACATTATGTAACTCAACGTCTTACACTCTTGTCCTCTTGACATTCTTGTGCTTTTTTGTAAAGTCGTAGTTAATTAAATATTGCAATTTCAAACTGGACAGTATTTTTGCTAATGTTACAAAAGTTTTTTTTTTTTTTTTTTGACAAATGAAATTAGGATGGTACACAAATCTACTCCTAAAACACAAGTCTTTGTTCCAATATAAGTTTGTCGCACGTCTTTCAAATTAGAAACACTGACTACATATATATTGATATAATATTTAATTTCGTTGGGTTAGGACTTGGGACAGATCGTAAAGGATATTTTCAACTTCTTCTTATTAGTGTAATGTAATCAAAGTTAAATCAGTTACCTTTTAATTGCTTACTTAAAGTACATCTTCTTTAGAAATTATATATGTCTGGTGAATGTATATTTCAATTTAGTCAAGAACCGTTGCAGCAGAGAAATATTGATTAGTTAAAACCAGTGTTCTACAAGGTGGTCATAGCAGCCGCCTAGGCAGTTCTTGAAGCCACAAAATGTTACCATTGTTAGAGAGAAGAATAAAATTTAAGATAAAAAAAATATAAATTTTTATATAAAATACTAAATTCAAAAACAAAAACCCGCGCATTGCGCGGATCCTCTCCTAGTCTTTACTAAATGATAGCAGCTATTTGAGGCATTTCACTTCACAGTTTCACCTAGAGAATGGCACGTGGCACGAAGAAAAAGTTTAAAAACGAATTCGCTTCTATCCGAAGCCCATCTAGGCGCCCTAAGCCCACTTCGCTCCGGCCCGGTTGCAGTCCGCTGCAGACACCAATTCGTTTCGGCTTCCTCCTTCTCCACCTTCGTTCATCTCTCCGCCGATTCCCGTTCCTCTCCCAGTGTAACCACTGCTTCCCATTTATTCGTCCTTTCAATTCGATGGCCAGCCACTCATCCTCGAAATCGTCTCATTAACCACTATAAAATCCGCCGCACCTAATTCAATTGTATGCGTTGAACCCATTACCTTCCAAATCATTACGAAACCTACTCAGAGATCAATCTCTTTCTCCCTCTGACAAGCCGCAGACTTTCAAGGTCATCGACAACATCGCCGGTCAATTCCGCAACGACGAGGTTGTTGTCCGACTCCTCCATTTATGGGAGTCGAGGAAATGTTGAAGTTCTTCAGGGCACTGGAAGATGTGTTTCTTCTATCAGATCAAAGAAAAGACACGACCAGCTACGAAATCTCTCGGTTCAGATTCTTGAAATTTACAACGAGCAAGTCAGAGATGGCCAAACTAAAAGATATCCTTTTCATTAATAATTTTTTTCTATAAGTGTTTTCATATTCTTAAGTACTCTGAGATACTTTGATTTTGTTTGATCATTAACTCTTGATCACATTAGAAATCAGAAACAACTCTCAGAATGGAATTAATGTTCGAGATCATTTGTGTGAACTCCGCAAGTTTAGTGCCTGTCTCATCAACCGATGACGTTATACAGCTGATGGATCTGGGACAAATGAACCGTGCAGTGAGCTCTACAGCCATGAATGACAGAAGTAGTCGATCTCACAGGAGGATCAGCCAAGACGCTTATGTTTGTCCACTCTGAAGTTTGCTGAACGAGTGGGGAGTGTCGAGCTAGGCGCTGCTCGTGTGAACAAAGATAACTCAGAGGTCAAGGAGCTTAAAGAACAGGTTGTTAAACCATACACTATGACCAGACTTTGACTCATTCTTTCCATTAGTATCCTGTCACTGTTCTGATAGTGTTGTCGGTTTTTCCGTCAGATTGCGATTCTTAAATTGGCTCTAGCGAGGAAAGGAAATGGTAATGATGTACAGCCAAGCTCTATACCAGTCAATCGTGAGAGCATATCGAGAAGAAGATCACTTGAAACTCCTACCATTCGACCCAAACTTCCAACCAACCTGAGGCCCCAGGTTATGGATCTAAGTGGACCAGAGGTATGCTTTTGCCTTCTTTCAGGAGCAATCAAAGTTGCTGAGTCTAAAAAACTGCTGTCTTATATGTTTAATTATATGCAGGCTTATAGCGATTTAACAACTTCAAGAAGACACAGCTTAGATCTTCATGAGCTAATGCAATCTTCTTCTCCGTCTTGGCGGAGGCAAACGCTCAATGTAAAAGACGAGGATGCAGAGTTTAAGTCAGGGGAGTGGATCGATAAGCACGAAGAGTCAATTAACCCACAACTACGATCACTGTATGTAACTCACATTGCATTAACCAACATTTGTTTTATATGCATCTTCTTATTCTTGATGTCTATTATCTTTCAAACGACAGAAATTGTGGGAAACAAGATTTGGAGGTGCAGAGTATTACAGATAACGAATCTGATGAAGGCGCGACAAGTGATTGCTCTGATCTGATGTGGCGATTAAACGTTCAAGTGAATGTGCCCAGAGTTTATAATTTGCAAAGCGCAGCAAACCCCAAACCTAAGAAAATCCAGCCCAGGACTGCTAAACCCTTAGAAACCAGGTATTTATGAGTGTTTGCTACAAAATTTACTGATTTAGTCAGGGATTTTTTTTTTCTTGTGGCAGAAGTTTAATCCCGTCGCTGATCCCAGCACCAAGCGAGACCTCCGAACACTACCTTGAATTCGCAGCCGCAGCGACCAACTAGAGATCCAAGACGCAGACTGAGTTTAGGCAATGAACATGGTTTCAATAGTTTTGTAAAGAGTTAAAAAAACGGTTAAGGAGAAGATAAAGATTTGTTCTTGTATATTGTGAGACTTTCTGTCTCTTTTGTGTCGAGAAACAAAATCTCAATTTGTTGATTTGAGTTTACAAAGAAATGATTCTTTAGTATACAAACTCCTTTTATTGATTTTCAGTTCAAGTGTATACTTTGAATATTTGCTTCTTCAAATAGTCAAATTATGTAAGACTTCAATATTACAGAAATGCTTTCTATTTGACCAAAGCCGGAGCACCGTAGCGGAGCCTGAAGGAGAGATGAAATCTAAAACCTTACCTTCATGTGCTACACATAGGAGATGATTTCATCAGAAGCAGAATGGTTTTTCCGGTTAAGAAGATGACTTCTGCGATTTCCAGTGTCTTCAGCCGCAAGAAAACTCTTGCAGGTGAAAAAAGCGATCACCAAGGAGACAATTCTGCGGAAGCTGATGAGAGTTTGTCTGTTGGTACAGCTAAACCCAAGCAAAACATACTTCAGAAGAAGAAGAGCTTTTGGGAAAGCGCAAGAGTTCGACTCAAGATACTCTCTTCTTAGGGCAAAGACTGAAGACGAGAAAACGAAAAAGAAGAAGAAGAAAAAACTTGAGTGAGGGTAGTGGAGAAGAGGAGCTGTGCAAGAAGAGGATACTAATGGGTGAAAGATGCAAACCGATTAACCGGTCAGGGATTTTGCAGTATGCTGGTGATGGGATCCTCTTACCCGAGGCATGACAGTTGATCCCAAAATATCTTTCTTAATTAAAGCACAATAGGGGGAGAATCAACATTATACTCCACAAATCACGGATCCAAAATATTTAAAAATTACATCTCTGCACTATATACATTTCGGGGGAATTACTATCCCAAATCATACACCACAATCTTTCGGATTATATTTTATTAACATTATACTCTAACCATCATCTGCTCCCCGATTCAATTAAATTCCTGCCGTGAAGTATAAATTCAAATAACTAAGTTCGTCCACCGATAATTTCAATATTTACTTCTACTTGTGGGACACGGTCATCATACTAAATAAAAATAAATAAATTCTACGGTTTACGATATACATTCTCACGCATATTACAAACTCCATTGTCTACCAAACATTTCTACCAAAATGACTCGGAGAATTACTTTCGTGCAAAATGACCATGAAAATGTAAAAATACATTATAAACATAGAAATCACCCAAATTTTCCAAAATTTCTAAATTATAAATGCTACCCGCGCTACGCGCGGGATATCCCCTAGTTAAATATCAAAAAAATTATGAGGTGATTGGTAAGTGCTATGAGTGCTCTGCAGAGCAATTATTTTTTTTAGAGCACTAATATTAAACCAATAAAGCTTTGATTTCATTTTTTTAAGTTCAGAGCCATAATTTTATTTATGAAAATATTTTGGCTCAGCAGAGCAGATTTTTCAGAGCACAAGTTTAAGGACTCTAGAATTCTCTCTCTTCTCTTTCCTTAATCTCATTCTCTACAGCCACGGCAAAAAAATCTACAACCTAACTTTTACAGTAAAAAATCCAAAGCTACAGACAACACCAATCAGGCCCTAATTCTTAGACATTTTACAGAAATTTTGTGGAATAGCCGAAAACTTTCAGTTCACCATTTGATTTTGTGGAATGGAATTGGTAGATTATTCTTCAATAAAGTAAATGTCCCACCTTTCAATATTTTATGTTTTATTTAAAACTTATAATAGTTAATACAATTACATGATAAATAAAATTATCTTAAAATATTATTTCAAAATCATGTTTCCAAAAGTTATTTAATTACTTCAATAATTAATTAGATTTTCATATTATTAATTAAATATTCACAATATTATATATAACTTTTTCAATAATTCTCACATTTACAATCAAAATGTTTTTTTTAATTCCTCTCATACTATCACTAAAATTTTTTCCATCTCATACCATTTTTCCATTAATAAAAGTATCTTTAAATCATCAAAACTAAAATGTAAACCATCAAAATTAACTCCAAACTTTCAAAACTAAACCCTAAACACTAAATACTAAACCCTAAATTCTAAACTCATTCCCAAATATTTAAATTATAAAACCTTATAAAAATGGTATGGGAGAAAGAAAAAAAAAACTAGTGATGGTATTAGAGATATTAAAAAATATTTTTATGCTATATGATGGTTTTTCTTTTAATTATTTCACAAGTTAAATTTTCAAGTAATAAAATAAGAGAAAAATGAAATCTGAAAAGCTAAAGTCATCAATAGTTATATACTAAAATACTAATAAATTATTATTCAAAAATCCGAGATTTGTTCTTCAATTTGGATTCATGGAGGAACTAGATCTGGATAGAGAAATTTTTATCTATCAAGATCGGATTGGATACACATATTTTCATTTTAAGGGTTCTTATTCAAGATTTTTTTTTGTTTATTTTTATAGGATAATATCTTCTAAAAATGAGTTCAAAAATTCTAAGAATACGACAATTTTTTTTTACAATGATATAATTCTCATAAATGAAATTAGGTCATATTTTTTTTGGTATGCAAATTAGGTCATATAGTTGGATGTGGATATATATTATATAAACCATATGTATGCAATTTTAGGCAAACTGTGAATACATATATGGTCTGGATATTAACCGAAAAACCGAATTCTACAAATTTTCTAAGACATATATCTACAAAATGGAGAAAATGAATCATTCTATCCCTCAGTGTAGCGTTCATGTAGCTGAGTCTAATGAATCATTCTATCGCTCAACTGTTGGTTTGGCATTAGTCATTACACTTGTGTAGGTCCCCAAAGGCCTTCCCAAGTTCGATACTAGCTACGCATTATTCTCTACACTCAGCTACATGAACTTAACAATTATTTGTTGATATTTTTATACTGTTTTTTACATACAATTAAACAAAGATCTAATAAAGAAATAAATAAAAATAGATATAGGCGAAAGAAAGTTTTTAGAAGCAAAATAGATAAGGATATTGTGGCGGCTTAGACAATAACATCTATAATATGTAGAAACCACAAATTTCCAATGAATATTCTAAAGACTAAAACTAAACATGGATTTTTCATTTTGAAACCAAAAACATTATAGACCTTAGAAAACCCCTTATAAAAAAAACATTATAGACCTTTTAATTCATAACCTCTTTGTGTTGGAAACAAAACGTTTTAAATTGAACTGTATTTCATTCTCTACCACCGGACTTTGACATGACTTGGTACTTACATATTCACAGTTAGCCAAATTGTATTCATATTAACCGGTAATACAACCGGTTATCTAGAAGTTCCGCATTTCATCCAAGTCACACCGCATATGATCATATACATAATAGTCGAAATATACTTAATTAGATATGTAAATACGTGAAAAGCTAAAAGTATATAAAAAAAAAATATAGAGTCTCTATGCCAGCCGGAAGCGACTCGCTTCTATTCCCCGTTGGGATTGGATACGGGATTCAGAAACTGTTGCGAGAGACTAATGAAAACAGAAGAACAACTCTAAAGCAAGCGAGACTCAATAGTTCTTTCTGGCTCCTATAAGGGACTCTGCTCGGTTCTCATCTATCCGACGGATTTCTCCTCTTCATTGTTTGGGAACTGCGTGAGTAAGCCAGTGAAGTGAGCGAAGCGGAGGAACCCTTTCTTCTCTCAGAGGAGGTCTGCAAGCCTTCTTCGGAGACTTTTTCTAACGTCCTACCTACAGGCGCATAGGAGCTAGTTTTCCGTTCATTTCTTGCTTGTCGGTTGGGAGTTTGTTTGCAGGCTAAGGATGTGAGTGAACTCTCCAAGGAGGGCCAATGGAAGGGAGAGAGTACAGCATATTCCCAGTAAAGTCAGAAAGTATTTGAAACAAAACTAAGGGTCGTTAGACGCATTCCGAGTACAAAGTTTTCCTAATTGGCTCAGTTGGACTGAAAGGGTACCGGAAGGAAGAATGACAGCTAAACAACTTTGAGTTCCCAAAGAAGAAACAGTGAAATCTCGTTCCAAAAGAAGAGACAGACAAACCAAACCAGGCTTATCGATTGCTTACCAAAATACGTATATTAAGAAGATTCTCATTCCAGTAAATCTCATAAGAAAAGATTCATCTCATTCCAGTTAGATATCAATCGAGAAAACGCCGCCCAAAGAAACTTCGCCCCGTGCGGTTCAGGTCCTTTTAGGCGATCCCGCGAAGTAGGTCCCCCGGACGTCCAAGATTCTAGCTAACTACTCGAATAGATCTTCTGTTCTTCTTTGCTTCACACATAGAAGTTCGTTCTTGCCGGTGGGGAAAATAGGCTTAAACTCATTGTTCTTCATTCAGAGGAGTACGCGAAAGTAAAGAGGGAGAAGAGAGTTATTCGAGGCTACTCGACTCGATGGGGAAGGGTGAAAGCTTCCCTGTAAAGGGAAGGGCTTGCTTGTGGTGAGCAGAACCATCTTTTTGTGAAATGCAGATGCAGTGGTCGATTGCCTAGAAAAAAGCCTTTTTCGAGTTACCCCAAAAGAATCTACTCCTTACTCAAGTTCTCAGTGAAGACCAAGCAACATTTCATTGAATGAAAGTAGCTATTAAGCCCCTACCTACAACTTACTTTGTTGGATTCAAAAGGCAAACGGGCGTTTGAAACTGATCGATGTAGATATAAGGATCATACATGTGGATAAAGTGGTGAAGGGATTATAATCTCTTAGTAGTATTACCGTGTCATGTTTCTTTCTCTCATGTTGTCATCAACCACCACTGGCGGATTCAAAAAAAGAAAAAAAAATTTGGGGGTATATTTTGAATAAAAATTGTCAACTAATAAAATAATTTATAAGAAATAGTAAGATGTTAAAAATAAAAGTTTACTACTAAATAAAAAATAAGAAAAAATTTAGCATTAATTTAGCAAAAAATAAGCAAATATTTCTTATGTATTAAATATTTTCCTAATACAAGTCTCTTTTCATATGTTTTTCTATTGAAAACAATAATCACATTTTGTTAGTGAGATTAGGGACCAGAGAACTCTGAATTATATATCTGAAGTGAGTACATTAGTATATGGGATTGGTCACCTGAGTACTCTTGAGTCATATAGCTTTGGAAGATCATATTTATAGTCTTTTTAGTAGCTATTGCAATAATATGCATTTCTTTTCTCTGTTATTGTCTTTATCAAGAATTTAAGAGTTTTCTTGTGCATAGAGTAAATCTATAGAGTAAATCTCCCGTCAGTAAGTAAGATGAGAAAGCTTCCACTTCTATTACAATTTGTCTTGAAAGTTTACTAATTGGTTGCTCAAACTCCCTGCGGCCACGCATTCCACTTGGAATGCTTCGCTCAGTGGCACACCAGCAGTCCTATGTGCCGAATGAGTTTTTAGGTTAGAATTTGTTTAACACTTGTTATGTTTATATTTGACTGCTATTTTGAATTTTGGTGTTAACTTGGGTTGTTGGATGTTTAAAGTTGCTAAGAGGAAGTTGGGAACTCAAAAAAATATTTAATTTGGGGTTCATTTTGAATAAAATTCTCAACTAATAAAATAATTTATAAAAAAAAAATAGTAAGATAAATGTAAAAGTTTACGACTTAATAAAAAAATAAGAAATTTTTTAGCATTAGTTTAGCAAAAAATAAGCAAATATATATTTTTTTTAATATTTCCTAAAACATGTCTTTTTAATATGTTTTTTTATTGATAATATATATTTTACTCGTAAAAGATGTATCAAAAGAAAACAACATCGGTAGACTAAGCAATTTCGAACTTAATATATTATTTAGGTTTCAAAAATACTAATAAAAAAAATAACCAAAAATTGATTTCTCTGATAAATATAGTTAGAAATAATTGAACAATATTACCATTTTGGTAATTATTTAGAGTATTTATAAGAGTTCTGTCACTTTCTTTTTTCTGCTGAAAGATTATAATTAGTTTCATCTAAATTACTTAAGAAAACAAAAAAAGAATATGTGACACGTGCCACAGTCCCAACATACGCCACTATCAACCACACACGTCCCAGTCCCGCAAAAGAGGTATGTATACTTTTGAAAAGTACACAAGCATACATCTGTATTTACAAATACAATTTCTTTCTCTTTTTAAAAAAAAAAAAAAAAAAAAAATTGATCTGAAATATTTAGGCGCGATCAAACAGAAATAAGATAAACTTTGGGATATGTATATCCATATTTGACGAATTTATACAGGGATAACGGTCATTTAGTACCCAACTCTTATCAAATGTATTAGTTAGTATCTGAAAAAATTTGGTATGCTTATAAGTACCCAAACTTTCACATATCTTTTCGTCAAAAAATATCTTGACCCAAATTTGATCAGTTAAAATCTAAGTTATCTACACACGACATTAATTTCATAAAAATATAGAACAAAAGCTATTACTAAACTACGCACACATTATTATAAACTATTATATCTATATATATATAAAGTTCATGCAATTCTCTTCGGGTGTTGCCACGTCAGCAAAAGAGACTGCTTCTAAATTCACCAATTCACCACATCAGCATTGTATTTATTAATTTTAATTTATTATATTTTCTCTTCTTATATTTAAATTCTTTATGATCATTCATTAATATAATCATTAAATAATATAATAGTTTTGCAAGAATTTGAAAAGTCATTTTTATAAAAGAAAGAAATATTATGTATAAATCTTAAAATCTATTATTTAATAATAATATAAACATATATTATACAAAGAACACTTTTTTTTTAGTATTTTGAGATGAAATAAGACGAGATCGAATATGACGAGACGAAAAAAATATAATCGGAGAAGAGGAGAATTTTGTTTACTTCTTATGATATTAAGAGACGAGAGAAAATCTAAAGGAACGAAAAAGAATGGAATAGGACAAGACGGAAATTTTGCCTATCTCTAATTATATTTAGGGGTGGAACGGAAAAAAAGAAAAAAAAATGATGAGAGCTGACAAAACTGTTGGACGGGACAAAATGAAAATAAATGGAATGTGACGGGACTGGACGAGATGAAAAATACATAATGGGATGAGACATGGAAGGGACGGGACGGGAATTTTACCTCCCGCTAATTATATTCATAGACGAGATAGAGATAAGACAAAATAGAAATGAACATAATAAGATATGATGAGACTGGATGTGGCGGACAGAACGAACATGATGGGAAAGAACATGACAAGATGAAAAGGAACAGAATGGGATAGAATTATGTCTACCCCTAATTATATTTAGGGGACAAGACAATAATAAACAAAATGAAAAGAATCAAAATAGGATAGGATAGGACTGAATGGGACATGAAATACAGGACGAACGGGACAGGAAAGAACGTACATGGTGAAAATGTACGAAATGGGACGAGATGGAGCAAGATGGTACAAATTTTTTGCCTAACTCTAATTATATTTAAGTAATATGTGTATAATATCTTTGAAACAATATCAAATTTGCGAAAAAAACAATAAAACTAACACAACCCGCGTAGTAGTGCGGGTCACCCCCCGAAAATATCCATATCAAGTAAACTAATAACCGAGATTATCCAAACCAAACCAAATCGAATTAAATATGATTCTAATTTGATAGCTATTTTCTATTAATTGAAAAACCGAAAACCAAAATATCTGAATTGAAACTGAATCGATATCAGGATTAAACATTCCTAGAATACAATGCAAGAAAGAAATGAGGAAAAAAAAACAGAATTATCAAAAGATAAATTATTACCCTATTTACGAAATAGAATCATTATCAGTTTTGTAAATTGTAAATTGAAATCTATAACACTATAAATAAAATACTTGAATGCAAATTTTAAAACTTGACGATATACTTTACTTGTCTAAATTATTTAGGTTTTAAATATTCTCAGTTATTTGGCCAGATTTCTCAATTACCATTTGAGAACTATTATTATGGTGTCAAATTCATCAAAAACAATTACATAAAAATTTAGTTAAATTCGATATTCAGCAGAATTCAGGTGTTACCCACTTAATCCCAAGTTGGACCGTTGTACAATATAACACAAATTGATTAGTAAATATTATTTGTACCAAGTTGGGCCGTTGAAAAATATAACACAAATCGAGAAAATCATATTCTTCGGTTCCAAGTTGGGCCGTTGTAGAATATAACTACAAGATCATATCCAGTCCCAAGTTGGGCCAATCATCCTCTAGTTAAATATGAAAAGCAGTAGTTGTTATGTAACCCTAAGAAGATAGCAAATGAAAGGAAGATGAGGAAAGACAAACGCACAGCCGCTGCATGTGTCCGTAGACACCGCAAAGTTCGCCGAGTAGACTCAATCAGCTCTCTACCGGATGAGATCCTCCAACATATCCTCTGCTTGATCCCGACCAAATTAGCAGTCTCAACTTCGGTCTTGTCCACACGATGGAGACATGTATGGTGCAATACACCTTCCATCTCCTTGGAGAGCTCTGCATTGCGGGCTGCTTCGAGAATGGAAACACAAAATCGCTACACAGCTCCGAAGATGATGAGTTTACACCTTCGAACCGGCTTGCAGGAGAATGTTAGACACGTCAACACGTGGATCGAGTTGGCCTTGTCCCGCCATGTGGAGAATATGAACGTGGAACTTCAGTATAATGATCATAACTATGATCTTCCGGATTCCTTGTACATCATTTCCTCTGTCAAGGAGCTCAGAGTTGAGTTACACCTTACTCCAATGATTCTGAAATGCTCCGTTTCTTGGACATCCCTGAAGAAGTTGTCTTTACGTTCATGTATTCTCTCTGGTAACTCCATTGCTATGATTATGTCTGGCTGTCCGATTCTCGAGTTCTTGAAACTGGATTTGTGCGAAGACATGCGGGTTCTTGATCTCAGCAATTCGCTGCGTCTGAGGACATTACAAGTATTCGGCCCATACTTCCGGGATCAGAGTCCAAGGAAGATTGTTGCACCACATGTCCGTTTTCTCAAACTAAGAAACTCTCTGTTACTATGCACTTTAGGTGATCTCTCCTCTTTAGCCGAAGCTAAACTGAACATTTCCTTTCACGCACTTCAGAGAATCAATCCTGATTCTGATTCTCTTGGAGCCATGGTGGTAAAGATGGCAGAAATGCTAGAAAAGTTGAAGAACGTAGAGAAGCTTACTTTTGGGAGTAATTTCCTTGAGGTATGTATGTTTGGCCATAGTCTTGCATATTTCTCTAATGCCTAGTTAATTTGAATAGGTTGAATCAGCTGGTAGCATAGTCAATTTTTTCATTTATTATGCTTTTTTTTTTTCCATCTAGAATTATACTGAATTGAGAGAGAATACAAGGTGTTAAACACCAACCAAACTTACAAACCCATGACAATCATAAGCCGGACGAGATGAAAATACTCCGGAAGAAAAGCCGGTGAGAAACGACAAACACCAGAAACTAAGCCCACTCAGGGGAAACTAACAATAAACAAACTAAGAACTATGGAACTAAAGAAGAGAAAGAAAAGGATCTAAGAGGTTTAACCAAAAACGAAGAACCGCACCAACTCAAACTAAAGCGCTGCCAAGACCTGCTTCAAACTTCTTGAGAACCTTCATAGAAACTTCACCCTCACCGTAAAGGCCTTCAGTGGCCAGAGAAAGGTCACAGAGACTACGGTCGCAGAGGCTTGAAACTTCCCTTCCCTGAAAAAACACAAACTACCTAACAACTCAAAACGCCAGCCTTCCAACACGCCAAAAAGTCCTAACTGGCAGAAGTACCCTTCGCGGAATGAGCTCTCGATCAGAAGTGAGATAGCGGCAGGGAGAAAACGAACCAAACCAGATAACACCAAGCTCAGAAGGTGAAAGATCGAACCGGAGAAGAACCAGAACCCAAGCAAACTCAACAGAAGCAGGACGGAGCACGGAAGCGCAGCGCGAGAGAGGGAAAGGAGGTGAAAAACCAGATATGGCAGGAACTAAGGACCATAGAGGAGAAACCATATTTATTATGCTTTGTTTTGCTATAAGTTTGTTTAGGTGCTTTTTCAGATCTATATATATGTTTGTGTATTTAACCATGCTCTATGCTCTTTCTATTAGATTTTGTCTCGGCCAGAGCTTCGCAATGTGGCTTTTCCAATGTTCAAGACCAAAGCTTTGGCTCTTGACACAACGGAAGTTACTATTGAGAAAATGGTACAACACTCACCTGATTTAAAGAAGCTAACCATACACACAAGAAGTCACAACACCAAACCGGTATATATAGTTACCACAATCAATCTTTATATTATTAATTGAGAAGTACATTCTAATGTTTGGATACAAGAATAAAAGAAAAATCTATTTGGATACAAGAATAAGTGGAAACAAAAATTGTTTGGATATAAGAATAAGAGAAAAATCTATTTGGATAGAAGAATAAATGGAAAAAATTGTTTGGATACAAGAATAATAATTTTAAAAAAACCGATGGTTTAGAAAACTTCCGTTTTCCAGCTCTTAAAAAATTTGCAAAAAAGAAAAATTAACATAATCTATCGATAATATCAAATCAATAGAATATAATCGAATGATATTTGAAAAATTTCCAATAGTGAAATTGAAATATGTCTAATTTAAATCAAATTGTGGATTTCCGTTCGTTTTTTTTTTGAAAATTTATATTCGGTTTGGGTTCGATTTTTTTTTGTGTTTAGTTATGGGTTTTCCGGATTTTTTGGATTTCGGGTTTTCGGGTTTAGACATGGTAAAAAAGTTTGGGTATTTTAAAAATTTTATTAGGGTTTTTAGGTCGGGTTTCGGGTGAAAAAGTTTCGAGTTTTTTTATTCGGTTCAGGGTTTTTGGGATTTTTTGGATTTCGGGTTCTCGGATTTAGATATATTAAAAAAGTTTGAGTTTTAAAAAAAATATTAGGGGTTTTTGGGTCAGGCTCGGTTTAGTGACGTAATCTTGTCCGCAAATAGAATGTGCTTTTGATAATTTCTCTCAGACTTGACGAGATGACTCTTTTGTCTCGTCAAGGAGAATAGATTGATGTGACGATTTTTCTCGGACTCGAGGTTCGATGAGATTGGTTTTATCGGGCTCGTGTGATGACGAGACCGCTCGATATCGTATGATGACGAGATCGGTGTCTTCTCGGGCTCGTGTGATGACGAGACCGCTCGATATATGATGACGATATCGGTGTCTTCTCGGGATCATGCTTCGACGAAATTGGTTGGGGTTGCGCTTTGGCAACACTTGTTTTCTCGGGATCGTGCTTCGACGAAACCGGTTGGGGTTGCGCTTTGGCAACACTTGTTTTCTCGGGATCGTGCTTCGACGAAACCGGTTGGGGTTGCGCTTCGGCAACACTTGTTTTCTCGGGATCGTGCTTCGACAAAACCGGTTGGGGTCGCGCTTCGGCAACACTTGTTTTCTCGGGATCGTGCTTCGACGAAACCGGTTTTATCGGGCTCGTGTGATGACGAGACCGCTCGATCTCGGATGACGAGATCGGTGTTTTCTCGGGCTCGTGTGATGACGAGACCGCTCGATCTCGTATGATGACGAGATCGGTGTTGTCGAGAGGTTTGGCCAGAACGTCGACGTGTGCCTTTGGAGGTGAATAAAATTTTACATTGCTCATCTCGTCAGACGGATTATAGAATTTTATTGGAGGTATAGCTGAACCTTTGGAAAGGCTGCCTATGTACCCATGCCGGGATCAAGCCATTTGTAATTCGTTGCGACGAGTAAGGGGGTAATACTCCACCCTTTGACGAGCTTGCTCTTTGACGAGCTCAGTTTTTTGCTTCTCGAGCCTCTTTGCCGAGCTCAGTTTTTCTTTTGTCTCGACCTCGCTCTTCGACGAGATCGGTTTTGCTTTGCTCCTCGAGCCCGCTCTTTGACGAGCTCGGTTTTTCTTTTGTCTCGACCTTGCTCTTTGACGAGATCGGTTTTGCTTTGCTTCTCCACCCCGCTCTTTGACGAGCTCGGTTTTTGTGCTTAGTCTATTTATAGACTTGCCGTTTCGGCGGTGTATGCAAATCACCCGAATGACAGAGTGTTGAGGTGCGTTCTTAAGATGGTAACGATTTTGAAGGCAACGACGAGATGGAAGTGATGCTTCTGCCATCTACGAGATGGAGGTGACGGTTTTGCTGTCACCGATCTTTTGCGTCTCGGCAAGGATTTCGGTATTGTCGGGTGTCGAGCTGGTAGCGCGGTACACTTTGGAGCTGATTGCGTTGAGGCCGCGGCGCAGCTTGGCCACTTTTGGTCTTGTCGCCGTTTGTCGCGACGTTAAAGCTTGTTGCTGTTCGTCGCGGCGTTAGTGCATGTCGCCGTGGTGCTTCTTGTCGGTGTCTGAATGAGGGTTTTGTCCCGTCGGGATGACTCGTCCGTCGCTGGTGACGTAGAGGAGTCGATCTTGAGTCTTGGTGAACAGTTTACACCCATCCTCATTTCAAAATACTAGAAGAAGAGACTTTTTGTATTTGTAGGACTACTAATAATGTTTTGGAGATTAAGTTAAACCCAAATGTTTTACTTTTAGGTGTTTATAAACTTAAACTGATATTTATTTATTATTATTTTTACTTCGGAAGTATGTTTATTCAAAAGTGTTTAAAACCCTTTGCTATGTTGGGCATTGTTTCATTGTTAGGTTGATAAGTTAAGATGGCCGACGGCAGCTCGACCTCCGCAATACGACTCGGTAGCCGCCTGGAAGTCGAAAGAGCCGTAGACTCAATCAGCTCTTTACCTGATGTGATTCTCCAACACATACTCTCTTTCGTTCCGACCAAGTTAGCCATTGGAACTTCCCTCTTGTTAACAAGATGGAGGCATGTATGGTGCGATCTACCTTCTCTCCCCTTCTGTGCCAAAACACAGACGGCTGCTTCCATAAACGAAACCCTAACTCTCTACACAGCTCCGAAGATGATGGATTTTCACCTCAAAAACATCACGAAGCAGCATATTCGTCACCTGGACATGTGGATCAAGTTCGCCATGTCACACAACGTGGAGAATCTGTCCCTTGATATCAATAGTTGTGGTATTATTAATGATGTTGAGTATAAGTTTCCTGATTTCTTCTTCATCAACTCATCTGTCAAGCAACTTAGCATTAGGTCAATCTTTGATTATAACATTATTCCAAAATGCTCTGTGTCTTGGACATCACTGAAGAAACTGTGCTTGGATAATTGTGTTCTCTCTGAAGAATCCATGGCTAAGATTATATCTGGTTGTCCCTTTCTCGAAAGCTTATCATTGTATTTTTGCAATAACCTCAAGGTTCTTGATCTCAGCAAATCACTGCGTCTAAGGGCATTAGAAGTAAGCTTTATCGTTAGCGTAACGGAGATCGTGGCACCACATACCCATTACCTCAGATTGAGAAACTCACAGTTATCACGTACTTTAGTTGATGCCGCGTCTTTAACCCACGCTAATCTAGACATTTGTTTTTTCTCAATTTACTCGACCTTCGAGGCTGATATTTTTCAAGCCAATGTGCTAAAGATGCTAGGAAATTTTCAGAACGTCGAGAAGCTTACTTTTGGGGGAAACTTGCTTCAGGTGTGTTTTAAGCTTCATTATTCATTATTGTATTCTCTAAGCATGGTGCTGATCAATATGTGTTGTGGTATATATTAACTATATCTTTTTGTGCGTTCTTTTAGGTTTTATCTCTTGCCGAGGTTCTTGGTGTTCCTTTTCCCAAGTTCAAATTCAAAGCTTTGACTTTTGAGACAGTGATATTTCGGTATGTTATTCCTGGTATAGAAAGACTCTTACAAAACTCACCTGATTTAGAGAAGCTAACATTACGCGCAAGGGATTGCAACACAATAAAGGTATTATTTTTCTATCATTAAGCTCTTTTTTTGTTTCTCATTGCTCTTCTTTCTAACTACCACCGAGTTCCAATATATATACCCAAGAATCCTTTTTGTAATTTATATTTTGTTAAGCAGGAAGACAATCTTGACCACTACTTGAATTCTCGAGGCTTGGACAAGGATCAATGCTGGAGATCAAAAGATGGAGTCTCTTGGAACAAGTCCCGTTGGAACGTCGAGGTGAAGCATGTGGTTTCGTTAGTGGAACTTGTGTTTAAAAACGCAATGACATTAGACAAGATGGTCGTACTGTTAAACCAACGTTACCTTAGGCATATCTTTGAAGACCTGGTCCCAACATTTTCTCACAACAACAATGTCTTCATTTCGCTCTCCACCAACACACCAGAGGCGTGGTGATTCATAAGGTTAAGTCTTATTTTGTCTTTTTTTTTACATTTTTTATTTATTTTATTTTTGAATGGGTGTACTTTATATAGTATTGGGCATCTTACATCGAACCCCATTCGAACAAGACGGTTTTCCTATATTTGTAGGACGACTAGTCAGGTTTCTCGTGTATAATTAGTTTTTAGTTGATGCAATTAAACGAACTATAAGTCTTTTGTTTTTTGTTTACACGATAAACCTGATGACTCTAGATCATAAGGTGAAAGATGTTATATTCTCAAAATGATTATTCTAGCGATGAAAGAACTTGTGAAACAAAAATGTTAATGGTGGTGTGCATGCGTTTCTTGCTCCAATGCCTGTTAGATATCAGGAAATAATGTTTTCGTTGTGTATGTTCTAGATCATCCTTGATACATCATACAACTCGTATATAACTATTGAGAAATGTAACAGAAGACCTTTAATTGCACTTCTTTTATGTGGGCACATTTTTTGCTTCAAGTGTTTCAAGAAGTGGATTGGTCAAGGGGAAAGCACTTGTGCAATGTCACAGCCCTATTACTTCTACAAATATCAAGCAATTCGTGAATAAACTCATCCCTCGTGTCTGAAATTTGTTTGGAAAATTTTGTATTTTACTGCTCTAAAGGTTTTGTCTGGGGAGGATAAAGTTGATACGTGGATTCTTGCCAATTTTCTTTGGTATCGGGCTGCTAACATTTGAGGCAAAAGTAGTGCCCACATGATGCTTCACTGACATTGACGAGTTTTTCTAGAACGAACATTCATCACATGTTCTCTTGCATTCGTAACATGCTTTTTCATTGTTATTTTTTATTACTCCCATATCATACATTTTTCATATAACTACAGGAATATCATTGCATCAGTATATCTTTGGCTCTGCTAAAAACTGGATGAAGTCGGTTCAGTGCTAAGTTGTGTACATGTGTGTGGTTTAGTTCCTTTTGTCACCATGTTCATTGAAGACTTCTGTGACATCATAATATATTAGGAGTGGTTGGAGTTGGAGTAAATTCTTCATACAGTACTTGGCTTAATTCATTTTGTAATGTGATTAGTATAGCAAACTCTACACGAGCAGTGACCCTGAAGAAGAAGAAACACCGGTCGTTACTGAAGCAGCTGAACAACCCAAGGAAAATGGTCAAACTGGACAATAACACAGTAGTTTTTGTGACTGGTGGAATCTGGCTTGAAGTAGATATAGTTCCAATGGTTTTTCTTTTTTCTTGATTGAATTTTTACTCCAAACTTTGGATTTTTTTTGCATAATGTATGAAAGAAACTCTCATATCAGTAGTTGGAGAATTTGTGAAGTAATATAAAAAGGGTTAGGGCTTCTCTACTCACAGCCAATTGGTTTTGAGTTGTATGTCAAAAAATTTGATATGGTATTAGAGTTCGTTCCCACAATTTCCCACGAAATTGTTAAAAATTTTAAAAAAAAAAAGTATTATATATACTAGGTGTTTTACCCGCGCACGCGCGGGTTCCGTTTTAATATTTGTAAATAAATCTTATGTCCTCTTTATTTTAATTTTATTCAATAATATTAAGAAAAGGTATGATTCAATTAAGAATATTTGTATATCAAGTTCGAGTCATCAATTTTTTTTTGTTTCTTTGATAAGAGATGAAAATAATAGTTTCATTTATTAAAAAAAGGTTTTTAAAATGCTTCACTATTTTTCAATTTTTGTTTATAATTTTTTTTAATAAACTTTTTTTGTAATATACTTTTAATTTTTTTTACCTAACCAATTTAATTATTTTTATAAGTAGTCATAATAAGTAAGATACCTTTTAAAAATCTTTTTTGTCATAAAAACATACAACAGCCCATCCTCAAATTTCTTAAACTAATCCCTTAATTTTACTATTCATTAGACAATTTTTTTTATATCCAATAAAGGTTATCTGGCAAACTTATCCAATATTAGTCTAATACATATTTTAGTTCTTAATTTATTTTTTAATTTTATTTATTTGTTTAGCTTTTCCAGCTATGAATTTATGATTTATACTTAATTTTTTTTTGTAATTTTAATTATGTTGCATTTAATTCCATTCAATAAATTCATCTTTTTATTTTTAAATCACTGTTTTTATATTTAAAAGTCTTATATCTAGAAAATAAAATATATAAATGTATTTTACAGATCATTAAGGACGGGAAGAAAGGAATCAGAAAGATCAGGAGTAAAAAATAATTGTTTTTTAATTGTTTCATATGATATAATCGTGTTAAATGTATTCCCACTTTTTCCATATCATATGGCTTCTTCTTCTTCCCGGGTCATCATCTTTTAATTGTTTTTCCAATTCCCGGTTAAATTCTTTTGGTTTGTTACGGTTCGATTTTCCTATCTCATAGAAATTAGAAATGCTTCGTTTCTTTTTCTTTCATTTGCCGACCACAATCGAACAATATTTCTTCTTCCTTATTCCCACCGGAACCATCTCATCATCTAGATCCCTCTTCTTTGTTGCTAATCTTGTTATTACCCAGGGGAGAGCTCACGCTTCTTCTTCTTTTCGATCTCCTTCGACTCTCGCTCTGAATTTCTCAATTAACTTAGGTACCAATCTCGAATTTCCCCTTTATCGCCGATTGATGGTTTGATTTTTTGGTCAAATGATTTTCGATAACGTCACCGAGTTAAATTTTGGGTTTTCTCAGTGTTTGCTAGTTTTCTCACTGTGAACTGGATTAGAAATTTGTGAGAAGTGACTCTGTAGGATTTGTTATTGTCAAGGACCAAAAACTTTTGGATTACGTAAACAGCTCCAGCCTTCAAGGCTGCTTCATATATGCTTAGTCGGTTAGCCAGAATGAATGCATGAATGACAGATGACTGCAAAAAATTAAATCAGAAAACATAAATCAGAAATATATTACGAATTGGTAGAAACATAGCCAAAGTAAAAAAAACATTAAACATAAATTTGCAAATACCTTCTGATCCATGAGAAGGAGTTCTACACCTATGAGTAATCCGCCTTTTCTAACGTTTCGTGCCTCCCAAAAGTGGATGACTCTGACAAGCAAATCATTATTGTTGAAACCTTTTTTTTAGATCATCGAAAACCAAAGTATGGCTTAACTGATCAGAAACAGAATAGCATGAATTTGCCATGACTTATAAAAATCGACTTGAGAGATGTGAATGTATATTCTGAACTTGGTTTCATGTGGCAATAAGACCACATATATATAGGATTTAAGATCATCTTATTCCTAATGGAAAAAGGAATCAATGTATATCAATGTCATTGTACAATAAGGAAATTAGAGAAGTGATAATTACAAAAATAGGAACTATCCAAATCCTAATCTTTATCAAACAATATCCAATTTGTTTTTCAAGAATCTTCTAGACTAAAACGAAATAATGAAACCAAGAAATAAATTTGGAAGAAGAAATAAGAAAAAAATGCCAAGAAGCAATCTTAAATTCGCCAGAAATTAAAGCAGCCGAATTGTACAGTCAAATCACAAGACTTATCTTAGTAATAGATTCCGAATTTCTCCATTTTTGGTCTAATACTCCCTCAACTGAAGTTGTACTGAAGCTTCAAACTTGCAACAATGCGAAATAGGGAGTTTAGGGCAAAATAAATCCAATTCGATTTACGAAATCTGGGAAATGAAGAATGGGTTTTTGTTGTTTGACGGTGGAGAGAGAGAGAGAGTTTTGTGAGATGCAGTTTTAGGGTTTGTAGAAAAAAGGGGAAGAAATATGTAGCAGATCCCGTTTTGGAGATGCGATGTCTGATTTTTTTTTTTTTTTTTTTGTGGTAACCTAATGGCAATGTCCATATAATTATTTTTGAAACGGTTTAAAAAAAAAACAGGGGACTGCAAAGGATCAAACTCGATACCTGTTGCGTTTAGGACAATTGTGATAACCGCTACACCATAGCATCTTTTTGGCTGAATAGGAAATTTATTTCTATAATTACTTAAAACATGTGTAAATTTTCCACTAAAAAAGAAACTAATACTAATAATATATGTAAATTTAGATAATCTATGAATAGGAAACTTATAATTCAGTTCTCGTAAATTGTAAAATCAGAGAAATTGTCTTTACTGAAAACTAATTAATAAATAATATGTAAAATAGAAAATTTACATAAATTAATTTAAAAGCAAAAAAAAATTAAAAATAATGACATGGACCAATCAAATTCAACCTTTTAAATCCTAGGTGGACAACCTCTAATGCATATAGGCTCAACTTTTATTAGTAATAGATATTCATTACAATATTGGGCCTAATATATTTGAAAAAGTAAAATTTGAAATTTAAATATAAAAAGGCTGTGATTCTTAGCCCTAAGAAGATAGCAAAGCAAAATTAAGGTGACGAGCGACGATAGCACGGCCGCTGCATGTATCCCTAGCCACCGCAATGTTCAATGTTCGCCGCCGCCAAATCAAAGAAGGAGAAGGAGTAGACTCATCGGACTCAATCAGCTCTCTACCAGATGAGATCCTCCAACATATTTTCTGCCTGATCCCGACCAAATTAGCAGTCTCGGCTTCGGTCTTGTCCACACGATGGAGACATGTATGGTGCAATACACCTTCCATCTACTTGGAGAGCTCTGCATTGCGGGCTGCTTCGAGAATGGGAACCCAAAATCGCTACACTGCTCCGAAGATGTTGAGTTTACACCTCATAACCGGCACCACGAAGAAGAATGTTAAACACGTCAACACGTGGATCGAATTGGCCATGTCCCACCATGTGGAGAATATGTTTTTGATACTTCAGTTTAAACGTCGTTACTCTTAAGTTTCCTGATTTCTTCTACACCATTTCCTCTGTTAAGGAGCTCAGAGTTAAAAATTCTGTAATTGTTCCGAAATGCTCCGTGTCTTGGGCATCCCTGAAGAAGTTGTCGTTTTGTTTATGTAAACTCTCTGATAAGTGCATTGCTATGATTCTGTCTGGCTGTCCGATTCTCGAGTTCTTGAAACTGGATTACTGTGATGATGATCTGCGGGTTCTTGATCTCAGAAATTCGCTGCGTCTGAGGACACTCGAAGTAATACGCCCATTCTTCAGTGGTCATCCGAGTCAAGTGCAGATTGTTGCACCACATGTCCGTTGTCTCAAACTGGAAAACTCTCTGTCACTATGCACTTTAGTCGATCTCTCCTCTTTAGCCGAAGCTAAACTGTACAATTCCTCTCACAGACTTCAAAGTAACATTCATGATCCTCTTGGAGTCACGGTGCAAAAGATGGCAGAAATGTTTGAAAAGTTGAAGAACGTAGAGAAGCTTACTTTTGGGAGTAATTTTCTTAAGGTATGTTTTAGCCCTTATATTTCTCTAATGCCTACAACATAGAAAATTTCTATGGATTGGTTATCAACTTTTCATTAATTATGTTTTAATGTTTCTCGTTAAACTTTTTTTTAGGTTTCTTCAAATATATGTTTTGGTATTTCACCATGCTCTTTTTATGTTAGAATTTGTCTCTTCCCGAGCTTCGTAGTGTGCCTTTTCCGATGTTCAAGATCAAAGCTTTGACTCTTGAGACACTGTTTGCTGAGGATGGCTATGTTATTCCTGCTGCTATTGAGAAACTGTTACAACACTCACCTGATTTAAAGAAGCTAACACTAAACACAAGAACTCCCAACACCAACCCGGTATATATATTTACCATAATCAATCCTCTTTTATTTCTACTTGACCATTCTTACTAGTTACTATCAACGAGTTTTGAACCATGTTCGCTTTTTCTTTTCTTCTTCTTTTTTCTGTTGGGCAGATTCTTTGGAGGAAGTCCCGTTGGGAAGCAGAGTTAAAACACATGGCTACAAGCATAGAACTTCTGGTTTTAAGTTTTAGTATGCTAGTTTATTATATCATTTTTAACTAACTACTTTGTCAAATTGTCCATTTTATACTTTGTGTAGTTGCATTATGTTTGTTGCAATATATCTCTTTTAAGAATATGACACAGAATTCAATTTGAGATACAAGAGTGGTATGGCTTACTATTGTGTATTTGACATCCCCTTGTATTCTGTGTTCTTTACGAAATGACTTAAATCATGTGTCATTGGTCTTAGATCTAATTCTGTTTCCATTGGTTGGATTAGCACAAATCTCTACCAACATATTTACTTTATGTCTTTTTTTTTCCTAGTAAGAGTTAGTACTTAGTAGATCTCATAGATAGAGACCAATTGTTATTCGAAATCTGAGGATACATTGTTAAATCTGAAATCTGTATCTCGATAGTCAAATTTGTATCCATCAAGATCAGATTTAAATACAAATATTTTGTTTATAAGGGTTCTTATTCAAGAGATTTTTGGTTAACTATAGGACAATGTCTCCTACAAACGAGCGCAAAATTCTCAAAATACGATGAAAAACAATTTTCTTTAGTTCTATGATTATTGAATCATTACAACGAAGTCAATGCAAGAAACATTGTTTGGTTACAAACTTATAAATATTTTCAGTTATCCAACGAAATTCATCGCTTACCATTTCAACTCTTAGTTATTCAGCCAGACTCAGCAAAAAAATCACATACAAATTCACCTAGTTGATACCATTTAGACCTCAAATCAAATCTCAGACAAGAAATCAACTGAAGAGACCGACTTGGTCGGGTAAGAAGCCATCATCGCCACACCACATTTCCCGAATGAATCATCGATGTTACGTTGGATCTTAACGTATCCACTTTCTCCCCAATTTAATCCCCAAGAATTACGAATGATCCAGTAATCTTCACCATTTGACGATGATCCATAACCCACGACTACCACACCGTGGTCCAAAGATATTCCACATTCTCCTGTTAACACACCCTGACCAAGAAAAACACAAAACAAAAAAAAACATAGAAAAATTGGGTTTTAAGAAGATAAAAACAAAATCTAATTAAAATTAATCAACGGTTTTATTGTTGGAGAAAGGGCATGCATTACGGATTGGTAAAGCTGGAATTCTCGGCCACTAGCTTCAATAGCAACACTAACAGGTTGATGAGCAACAGCTTTCTTCAACGACCTCTCATCGTCTCTAGGAACATCCTCATAACCATCGATCGTAACAACACGAGTCTTGTTCTTCTTCACGATGAAACAACACATAAAAGTTACCAAACTACAAAAAACTGTCATAAATTAATTATGTTGATTTTATTTACAAGAACCTTATTGGCATTGCAGAAGGTACCATCAGTGGCGGTATAAGGGTAATCTAGATCAGTCTCAATACCACCGAATTTCACAATGAACTCAAACGCATAGTTCATGATACCCCCATCACATCCAGCGTTGACGAATCCTCTGTCGCAGTCAACGAGTTCTTGCTCCGACAGTGATACCAATTCTCCGGTTGTGATCTGGTTTATCCCTTCCACCGCTCCAACCGCCGAAAACGCCCAACAGCTTCCTATTTATCAATCAAAGTAATCATCTCAATCGCAATCAAAGATCAAAAAGCTTAAAGGAAATTGAAAACCATTACCACAGTCTCCTTGATCTTTGACCGGAACAACAGCTCCTTTCTCTCTCCAATCGACTTCATCAGGCAAACGATCTCCTTCTTTGTACAAATACCTCTCTCCTTTCACTGGATCGCTACTCCTCTCCATCTTCCTCCTTAAGTAAACCGCTCGAAACTCATCGTTCGTCAGATCTGCGAACCGGGTCAACCCGAGTTTGTAACTCCGGTTCGAGACGGAATTGTGCTCTTGGACGAACTTTAAGTTGTCTTTGAAGATCTGGAACCGTCTCTGTTTTTCTCCGAGACCGTTATAGTTCTTTCGATTCTCCACAAGCCATCGCTCGTACATCAGCTGAACCTCCGACTCATTCCGCTCCGTCTCCGTTGCTGTGACGACGCCGAGAGATGAGGAAGTAGTGATACTGTGAAGATCGCTAGAACTGTAGTTATCAATCTGATTGGAGAAGTCATTTTTACTCTGTTGCAAAAGTTGACGTAGAGACTAACATGAAGATGGAGATGGATTGATGATTAGTTGTGTTTTGGGAATTGGCTGTGAGTAGTCTGTGACGTGTCAAATTTGTTCTCACAAACATTATACACTAAAATAGTCTTTCACATCACATCTATATGAACAATTAATACCAGAAAATTTCAACATTTTTTAATAATAATTTTACGTTTCAGTTGATAAATCAAACGTGGAAGAGAAGTGGAAGGTTGAAGAGCTTAAATGAATCGGATTAGCTTTTTCTTGGTTATTTGAATTAATCTCTAACATTACTTGCAAGCAAGAAGTTGCTCTTGCAATATTTGATATTCTGTAACCAAAAGCAAAAGTTGAATTACCCTTATGGAATGGCTAGCAACTTGACTTGATAAAAAGTTTATTATTCAAGGAAGATGACAATAATGCTATTGTATGGATAAATTATTAGATTACTTCTTAATTACAGCAAATCGAATCGAATCGAATCGAATCAAATCCAACATAAACATATAAAATCAAAGAGAGGAAATCAAACTATAATCCGAACTTGAAGTGTTGTTGTTCTAAACACAAAAGTCTGAATCTTGATTAATAAAGTGGGATGAAAACAAATCGATTCTTCGTTGCTCTCTTCAAGCGCTGCTTACAAGCACGTTAGTAGCCTTGGTGGTCGCAATCGCTGGTCCTCGTGTCAACGCTTTTATGCTCAACGGGCTGTTTCCCTTCTGTTCACACACCAAAAACGAATCAGTCAAAGTAACAAACAAAAACAACAAAGTATTTACAGTCATAAGAGAACAAGAAACTAACCATTCTACAAGTACCGGCCTTCAAATCACAAACAGGGTACAACTCAGGACAACAGCTAGAACCGTCGTCACAGCAAGTAGCTGACTCAAGCGGACAACATCCCCAGCTGTAGCATTTACTGTTATACTCATAGAGACAACAACAAGTGGACTTAGCGGGACAGTTGTAAGACTTGTCACAAGCCACCGGTGCAGGCGGTGGAGGCTTTGGTGGGTTTGAGCTCGATGATTTCGTAGGGTAAGAAGCCATCATCGCCACACCGCACTTCCCCGTTGGAACATCGATGTTACGTTGAAGCTTAACGTATCCGCTCTCTCCCCAGTTTGGTCCCCACGAGTTTCTTATGATCCAATAGTCTTGACCACCTGTTGATCCGTATCCTACAGCCACCACACCGTGGTCCAACGCTGTTCCACATGTCCCTGTAAACACACCCTGAACAAAACAACAACAAAAAATTATGATTTGAGTTCATTAAAGAAAAACAACTTTAGAAGGTTTTGTTTTTTTAGGGTTTATTACGGAAGTGTAAAGCTGGAATTCTCGGCCACCGGCTTCAATGGCGACACTAATCGGTTGATGAGCAAGAGCTTTCTTCAAAGACTTCTCATCGTTCTCAGGAACATCTTCAAAACCATCGATTGTAACAACACGATTGTTCTTCTGCAGAAGAAACATAACCTAATAAGTCAACGATGTTTTTAACCATAAAAGACTAAAAAAGCGTTATGATCTTTACCTTATCGGAATTGCACATGTTGACATCAGTAGCTGTGTAAGGATAATCTTCCTCTGTGTCGATACCACCATTGTTGATGATAAACTGAAACGCATAGTCCATGAGACCACCACCACATCCACCGTTGTAACTCGTGTCGCAATCAACAAGTTCTTGCTCCGACAGAGATATCAACTCTCCTGTCTTGATCTGGTTTATCCCTTCCACCGCTCCAATCGCCGAAAACGCCCAACAGCTTCCTGTTATTATCGTCAAAAACACAATCTCGATTCAAACGATTGAATCGCAAACGCAAACGCAATTCCAAAAAAAACAGAGATATGAAGAAGAAGAAGACATTACCACAGCTTCCTTGGTTTTTGATCGGAACAACGGCGCCTTTCGATCTCCAATCGACTTCACCGGGCAAATCATCTCCGACTTTATGGAGATACCTCTCTCCCTTCACCGACTCTCTCGTCCTCTCCATCTTCCCACTCAAGTAAATCGAACGAAACTCCTCGTTCGTGAGATCGGCGAACCGGGTCAACCCGAGTTCGTAACTCCGGTTAGGGACCGAATTGTGCTCTTCCACGAACCTCAGATTGTCTTTGAAGATCTCGAACCGTCTCTCTTTCTCTCCGAGGCCGTTATAGTTCTTCCGATTCTCCACAAGCCACCGCTCGTACATATGCCGCATTTCCGGTTCGTCACGGATCACCGTCCCCGCCGCCGTGGCAACGCCGAGAGACGAGGAGAGTAGTAACACAGAGAGAAGGGCGAGAGCTAGGGTCGTGGATTTGATTGGAGTTGACATTTTTGGGGTTTTTGTTATGTTTCAATGAGATTTCTGCAACTGTTTGCGTCGAAGTATTTATAGAGAAAAAGTTTTGTCGTCGAGAGAACTCAGAGAAGTGGAGAGCGAGAGGTTGATAGATGTGTTCTTCGTATTGGCTCTGACGTGTCATTAACTTTTTTATTATTTACATTTTTTATTTTTGGAAAACAGGGGAAAAAAGTCACATCACATGGGCAAAATAGATAGTTCCAAGAAATTCATTTTTATAGTAATAATAATAATTAGTTTTTTTCAATTAGAGGGGTGGAGAATTCTTTATTTGATTTAGCCGTGGCCGGATTAGCATTTCTCTTCGTTTATTTTTATTCTTAAATTTTATAATGATAATGATAATGATAATGATAATGATAATGATATACTAGATATATCAAATAAGAAAAAATTTAAGTGGATAACTATGTATAATAAAGTGATGAATTAGGTTTTCCAAATATATCGCTTTATATTCTGACTACATTTCATTTTATATTTACAGGAGCCTGGTTTCTTTTCTTAGTTTTGGAAAACCTAATTCTAACCTTTCACAGAGTAGTTACTTCAAGACTCTTCTAACCTCTCCCGTTAGGTACTAGGAACCCATATGTTACACGCACTTTGGAAACTATAAAATAACACTATTACAATCGATATAATATATTTTTAATAATAGTTTGATTTCGTGGGCATACACGATTTTAATAATTGTTATTAAGATGTTACAGATTACAGTAAGCAATTCCATTTCTCAATTATTTTTGTGTTGCTTGCATCTTGAAAATTCTTATATCATAATTTTAATTAAAATAGTAAAACGAGGAACTCTTTGTCCCCAAGACTTATGATCTCTATTAAATGTAATCCTCGTTAGTAAAGACAGTTTCATATGTATTGTTTAACCAAATAAAGTACACTGTCTTCAAAATACTAATTATGCATTTTCTTACTAATTACCATTTTTCTTTTGCTAATTGTTATATCTCAGCGGCAACATATATTTACAGTATTTGGCTACTATGTGAATATGTATTCTTCTGGTTATGTTTTGTGACTACCAATATTGGATCGAAGCTTGAATCGTTTCATCCGTATTAAAATCTAGAGGATTGAAATACGGTTGGATCATGGATGTTTGTTGTTCTAAATGAATGCATCCTCTCTTAGCAGAACCTTATTGTATTAAGTAAAACCATATGATTTAAGCAAAACTATTTACGTTTTGCCCAAGTCTTTCATTATTTAGGTGTATTCACCTAAATATTCTAAACGCCACTTGCTCAATAATTTGGGGGAACAAAATACATTTCATGTGTTCTCCCAAATTTTTATACATTATGCATGTGTCAAGTGTCATTTAAAATCCCATAGACTTTTAATCTTTCGGGAGGTCAAGCAAATATTAATTATTGGCTTTGGTTATGTTATTGTGTCCTTTGTTTAACTATAATAAGTATAGTTCTGATTCATTTGAACCGTTCTTGTTGAATGTACAAGTAAATAAGCTAAAAGTGGTTAGATAAGATTATCCATAACTTAATAAACGGCCGGACAACGTGCAACAAAATTATTTTACTAGCGTACTAATTTAATAAACTTTTAAACGTTTAAGATAAACGATGACTCGTCTTTATCTAATGGTCATACCAAGAAAAGAAACTAGATAATCGTTGAAGAATATGAAGAAATCTTAGATTGATATTAATTTCTAAATCATCTATCATTATCCCCAAATTGATCCCCTTGTTTACAAAACATTAAATAGGTCAAAATCATCTATTATTGTCCCCAAATTGATCCCTTGTTTACAAGACATTAGTTAATGTCAAAATCATCAATCATTGTCCCCAAATTGATTCCTTGTTTACAAGACATTAAAAAGGGATAAATGTTATTTTTTCCTTTTTTCTTTTCGTAATGTCGTCTTATTTGTTAGATCTGAGATAACAAATGTTAAGACGGGTTATCAAAGATGTGAGTTTAGGAAACTGGAGGCTTAATTTAACTCGAAGAATATCAGGAAGGTTACAAAGATGTTATCTCGCCGACAAGCTTGTCGAGATGAATTGTGATGAATAAGAGGAAAACTGAGAAGAAAGTAAAGGGATGCAAAAGCCTAGTAATTCTAAATGATCTCGAATGTCCTTTTCACAAATGGGGGGTCTTCAATATATAATGTTGGTAGGTCGGCCTCTTGGTGAATATTCTTCTATCGGCGGGATAGAAAACTTCCTCTTTTGCGATATAGAAAACT
Source organism: Microthlaspi erraticum (assembly GCA_902728155.2). Classification (NCBI taxonomy): domain Eukaryota; kingdom Viridiplantae; phylum Streptophyta; class Magnoliopsida; order Brassicales; family Brassicaceae; genus Microthlaspi; species Microthlaspi erraticum. The sequence continues at coordinate 81,749 of CACVBM020001097.1, forward strand.
TTCTCTTAGTCGTGATTTCCTTCCATTCTTCAGCATGAGAGTTTGTTTACATTTTCTCATGGATTGTGCCTTCTTCCTCAAGTCTTGTCATATTGTTGAGGATGTTAGGTCTAAAATCGGATTGGGCTTTATGATTTTACTAATAATGACGGGCTCAGAGAAATATGTTAATTTCTCCTCTAACATTATTCTTCTCTCTAATGTCTTCGCTATCCTCTAACATTATTCTTCTCTCTAATGTCTTCGCTACCTAACATACTCCATACATGAGAGAGGAAGTAATGTGGGTGGCTTCCATAGTCTTATCTATTCCACAAGCCCAATGGCATAGTATATATTTTGTGGATTCTGATTTCTGACCCATTTCCTTTTCGTTAGATAATCATGGACTATAATTGGGCACTTCTATTATATTGGGCCAATACTTCTTTCTGATACTTCCTCTGATTCTAAGTTGCAACTACATAAGTAGTATCAGAGGTCCACTTTTTTGTTCTTTGTTTAAAGAGATATGGTTTAGTTCTTGCTCATAAGTTTTTTTTGTGAAGATGAATCTTCGGAGAATTGGTCACTCTGATCCAAATCCAATATAGCAAAGAGGTTACCCAAAACTCCCACAAAATCTTCTTTATTTATTTGTTTGTTTTGTTTCTGTGTTTACATAATTCTTTTACTAGATCCGTGACATATTTATTACTGAAAATTAATGTGAATTTACTATTCCGTATTGAATTATTAACGAGCTAACACAATCATAAACTAGTTATTTAAAGAATGGAGTATATATTTTGACACACACACACACAAAACATAAAGCTTTATATCCTTGTAGCCAAAGAATGTATAACATGGCTTGGAATTAGATGTCCAAGGCAGACATACTATATACTAGATGGAGTATATGTTTATTTTGAAATGGATTTGCCAAGGTCCTTGAATTCTTCCCTAGCTAGTTGACAAATGACAATGCATGTATGCCAATGCCATAAAACATATTCGTTCTTTGGCTTCCACAAACATAAAGCTTTATATCCTTAAAATTGTTGATAAATTAAATTTGATTTAATCATGTTGTTTTGAACCATATATTTAAATGGTTCACTTTGAACAAATTCGATTTAACCTGTGTTCCCTCGATACTCTCTAGTTAATCTAATTTAATCAGTAATCAGTGTAAAAGTATGATACATTATATATACATGCATGCATCGTCTTGTTTCTTTCTGTGTAGAGAGAATAAAGAATATAAACTAAGGAAAAGAAATCCATTGGATAAAAGAGCTCCACACCGAAACAAAAGAACCTCTGGAAAAATTATCCGATAGTGGCAGTAACTGTTAGGAATTTGGGAATCAAATCAATTTTATAATGGACAAAAAAATATATAAGTTGTATTTGGAATAATGTTTTCTTTTTTGTGTCTTACATTTATTGATGTTTGTGGAGTATTTTTGTTTTCTAAAGGGAGAATGAGCTGGGAAGCACGTGTGGGAAAAGAGAGAAGCACGTGCAACAACGACAGTGCAGGGTTGACTGGAGACAGTTGGGTCGTCTAGTCTTGGACACGCGTGTACCTCACTTCCTCTCCATTGGTAAACGACGTTGTTTCCGGTTTTGGTTCAACCGGTAAATAGGTTTTTATTTTTCTGGTTCAACCAGAAGCTGATCCTCTGGTTTTCTTTTTTTTTTTGTTTTAGCTGTTTGAAAATTTAGGAGAACAATAGAAAACAGAACCGCAATTAACTTTACCTGTTTAGTGTTTTAAATTTTCATCTGCTACTTCCTAATTTCAATTCTTATTGGCATAAAATGCAAAACATTGTCGTCTACGTGTTAAGAAGAGGTCACCAATATACTCTCTTCTTAATTTTGTTTTAACTGACCAATAAACTCTTTATCCATGAGATATGATAACTAAAACGCTTTTATCTTTTTAAAAAGTGAATTGAAATTCTTGTGATTATACTCGTTTCTTCACTATGAAAGGATATATGATACGTGTCGAGCAATTGGACAAATACTCCATTGACTTATAATACTGTATAATCAAGTTTTTTGTGTGGATAAAGTGTATAATCAAGCATTACCTAATCGATTCTACAGCTACGTGTGTCTATGAACATTTTACTAGCTATATATATGTACCAAGGGCTAAAAGACAAGATTATTAATTAGTAACCTATAGAAGTGGAAAATTCGTGATTTACAATGAGTTAACAATACAATAAAATCGGTACAAAAGATAAAAATACGCTTAACTTAACAATATTTAAAACCAGCCGTACAAAATAAAATTCAATCCAAAACCAATAAATTCAATCGGTCCGAGACGTTGTGAATAGTGGTGTGTTACAGAAATTTCGGTGGTACGAAAGATAGTTGTAAGAAAAACAGTGGTACAAAATATAGCAGTACAAATAGATATAATAAAAAATGATAGTATATAACTGAATTCCGATTGGTAACATTGTAGCAGTACAAATAATATGTTTTATAATAAAAAATAGAAATCTATTATAATTTTTTAAATTAGTTGGCAAAAAAACTTAAATATTAAAAATTAAAATATTTTCTAAAAATATAACACTAAATATGTATATTTTTTTAAAAATGGATCATCACATGTACTTAGTAAAATAAAAAAGTATATATGGTTTACAAAAAAAAAACATTTCAATTTTTTTTTGATAATTCACTTTATTTGGAAATCACCAAAACTAATCCATATGTAATAAATATATTTTTATTCAAAGTTAATTCAATAAAAATAAAAACAAAAATATATAAAACACAGTATAAATTAACTAAAATATATGAAACAAAATACTGTCTAAAATTTTAACATATCAAATTTTATTTTCAATAAAATAAATTACCAACAGATTACAAAACATACTTTTTTGGAATTGAGAGTGTATAAGCAATTTTTCTAGTATATTTGTTTTCATAATTTTCAGTTTTGTTATGATACTTCTTTGTACCAAAACTTAAAATAATTATTAAGATGTATGCTTTCTTCTTATACTTTTTGCATTTATACATAAACAAAATACTTATTGTTAGGTCTAGTGTGAGTTTTTGTTTTGTTTTCTCATTTATTTATTTGGATGCTTTATATAAAATTTGATTAACTAAGTAGATTTTAAGGGAATTTGATTAAAACAAATACAGCCAAAATTAGTTTCCTATGATATATTTTCTTTATTTATATGCAAAAGTTTCAATAATTTATTATTATTAACCTTTGTCACTTATTGAGCAACATTTTTTAGCCACAAAAATCATAACAGTTTTACAAATTTTAGTTAAAAAATAAAGAAAAATACTTTGTACTATCACTTTCTTTTTGTACCACTCTATCAAAGTAGCATTACACTTATAACAATGTTACAATCCTTGTACCATCATATTTTCTTGTAATGCTGTCTTATTTTGTAATATCACTTTTGTACTATTATATGTGTAATACTTCTATGATTGGTTACACCATAGACATTACAATTTGTAATGCTCTATATTAAGGTTACCAATCAAAGCCTAGAAAACAAACAAGCAAAAAGTGTGGTGAGAAAACGAGCTAAGGAGAAGAAGACGAGGCTGGACCAGCTTTGAAACACTCCGGTCTTCATTCTTTGACCTTTGACTCGTTTCATTACCACATGCATGATTACAATTATTAATTTTGAGATCTATTTATACATCGGTTTTGGACGACGAACTACGGCTTAATAATAGAGTTCACGAATTTTGGTATCAGCTAATATAACAACACGTTGTATTATATCAAACACTAATAGACTCCCGCATCTTCGTCTTTGTTTTCTTCTACTTGTCAGCAGTTGTTAATTTCTACTGATTAATATAGCCACTAATTTGTCAAGCTCAATCTAATTGCATGCCTTTAATTTGTCATCAATTAATGCATGCTATCTTCATATCTACATCTCATTCACCTCCCTTCATAGTTGAGAGTTTAAAATATGTAGGCATGATTCTAGTTTGGATTTTTGCTAGGTCCACATTTTAGAATTGAAATCACAGTGAAAATATTTGAATCTTCATTTTTCATTTACATGGTGAGTCATTTAGCTACTAAAACACAATGAATTAGTTAATACAACGTACTTACTTTTTATACTTTAAAAAACAAATAAGTATATTTTAGTTTTTTTAGAAGATATTCTTTGTTTCACCAGGAGAGGAGTGGACAAAGCATTTGACAGAAAAACAGAAGCAGAAACAAAAATACACATAAAAAACTGCTTAGTTGTTCTTGTTCCCATGAGGACAATGCAATGACAGGAAGATTCTGCCCTTTTGTTATTCGTCACTTTAATGTCTGCAGTTTTTATTTTTATTTTTAAATGATAAGAAAAATATCAGAAATATTTTGATCTCGACGTACTTGTCGTGGAGTATTTGTCTTCGTTCGATAAGATAACAAGGCCATCTATTTTCTTATCTACGTACATTTTGCTTTTCGGAAATGGTCGTGAAAAATATATAGACAACAAATGCAGATCAATCAAGCTATTTAAAATTTGAAACACAGTTATTTATTCATTCCTTTTTGTATATAGTGTATATCTACATGTACATTATGGTATGTGAAACAAAATTTGCATTGTTTTAAAAATGTGATTATTAGCTAGTTTCATATAAAATGATAGCAGTAAATTTTTGTCGATAAAAACTTTTGTCAAAAAGTCGAGAAAAAGTGATCGTTGAAGTTTCGATCCTACATTCCTAGTTAACGCCAACACATCAACTTATCTTAAATCTCACTACTTTGAGATTAACGAAAATAGTTTAGTGAAGTCTGTTAGAGGAGAAATTAGCACATTTCCCTGAGCCCGTCATCATTAGTAAAGTTACAAAGCCCAATCCGATTTTAGGCCTAACATCTTCAAGAAAAAGGCAAGACTTGAAGAGAAAGGCACAATCCATGGAGAAATGTAAATAAATCTTCATGCCGACTTAAAGAATGGAGAAAGATCCAAAAACAAGAGGGAATTTTCCATATCGCAAAAGAGGAAGTTTTCCATCTCGCCTGAAGGAGAATATTCATCATTCGGCCGACTTATCAACGCTATATATTGAAGACCCCCCCATTGGGGAGAGGGATCCGAAATCATCTAGAATCACTAGGCTTTCACATTAGCTTTTACTCTATCCTCTTGTTCATCACCATAATCTCGCTAGGCTTGTTAGCGAGATTGCTCTCTTGTAATCTTCTTGATAATCTAAGAGTCGAATTAAGCGTTCCAGTTTCCTAAACTCACATCTTAGATAGCCCGTCTTGACGAGTGCTATCTCAGATTCAACAAAGTTTAGATTTTCAAGCGCCATATCAAAATCGATCTATGGTTTAGACTTTCGAGTCTTTCCTTCTAAAATATATAGCCATTGACTTATTGACGCATAAAGGAAACGGGCCAAAAGTTGTAACTAGTTTTTGACCCGAATGAATTGGAGACTATAGCTAATCTATGACAACCTTTGTCTATAGTTTTATTTAGAATATGTGTAACTATGACCTCGAAGTTATCAAAGCAGGTAGTTCTATTATGGTGATATAAATACGAATGACCAAGCATATAATTTGGAGACATACAAACTTGCAGAGAAGCAACTAAACGAAAATAAGCAACTGTAGAATTAAAGCAAATAGAAAATGAGAGCATTGAAAGATGCGTACAAAAAGAAGAAGTGGTTTTCTTAAGAATACGTACGTGAATTAAAACGAGTCAAAGTTTTTGCCGTAAAAGAAAAAAACAGTCAAGCATTTAGATTTGGTTGTATTATTATGTATGGGGTGTGATTATCACGGGCTTTGATGTTAACACAAGTAAGTGGAAGAACTTGTCTTGTTTGGCCCCACTTCGTTCCTAGTCTTTCGCAATTTCACTGATTTAGTTTGACCAAATTCCATTGTTTATAGAAACAAAATCTACGACACACAATAAATTTAGATCTTTTTTTTTTCCGATCTATACACATCAATGTTTTGGTGGTTGTGGCTAGTGATTAAAAGCGACCGTAACTTGAAGCTTGCGATTGAAATAAAGTTTGAATGTCATGATTATTCATTATTGTGATTTGTAGATAATCGATCCAGATGCGTTACGCTAGTAAACTACTATCGAAAAACTCTCTTGATATGTATCCACACAGTGAACTGAATTTGGTTGCAAATGATATTGTAGACAGGTTTGTTTTTCTTACATGTAAACATTTCGAAAGCAAATGCACAATTTCAATGGATTTGAATAGTGAAATAAACTTTCAAACATTCAAATGATGAAAGTGAATAAGATCTCTTTATTTTTCCTGGTCGCAAATATAAGATCTCTTACAAATCAATATAGCTTGGTTTTTCTTATGTGACAATAATGTTTTGGACGTATTAATTGTAGAACATAAATATAAACTTGTAAGATAATCATAACGAGATGTATAATTGTATATCATTCACATGAATCTTCAGCTTCACTTCTAAGATGCGACTTTACTCCCTCAAGACATATTTACGTAGATGGCATCTAAATTAATGATGTTCAACTAAATTTTATAAATTAAATTTCACAGTAGGATTTGAACATATTTATTTAATTAAAAATTCCAGCAGTTTTTACAAAGTTATAAATGACACACGTGTGGGCTCATAGCCAGATAAGGTCGTTCTTCTTCTTCTTCTTCTTCTTCTTCTTCTTCTTCTACCTCAGACTTTGCACTCTCTCTCTCTCCATCTCCATCTCTGAGTTTTTGTATTCGAAATTCGTTTTTCCGATCATTTAAATGCCGAGGAGTTTAGAGCCGTTGGATCTTGGAATCCAGATACCGTACCACTTTAGGTGTCCAATCTCACTCGAGCTGATGCGTGACCCAGTCACCGTCTGCACCGGCCAAACCTACGACCGAGCCAGCATCGAGTCATGGGTCTCCATCGGAAACAACACCACCTGCCCAGTCACTCGCGCTCCTCTCTCCGACTTCACGCTCATTCCCAACCACACTCTCCGCCGTCTCATCCAAGAATGGTGCGTCGCTAATCGCTCTAATGGCGTCGAGCGAATCCCTACTCCCAAACAGCCAGCTGATCCAACCTCCGTTCGAGCTCTCCTCAGCCAAGCTTCCGCGACGTCAGGAGCTCACGTCTCCGTTCGCTCACGCGCAGCCGCCCTCCGCCGTCTACGTGGATTTGCGCGCGATTCCGAGAAGAACCGTGTTTTGATTGCCGCGCTTAACGCCGGACAAATTTTGATCAGGATTCTGTTCTCCGACGACGTCGTCGACTCTCCGCCGTCGGAATTAGTATCTGAATCGCTCGCTCTTCTGGTTATGTTTCCGATGAAGGAACCCGATCATTGCGTTTCGATCGCGTCGGATCCGTGCCGGGTCGAGTTTCTGACCCGGTTGCTGTTCGATTCCTCGATCGAAACACGCGTTAACGCCGCCGCGCTAATCGAAATGGTGTTGACTGGATCGAAATCGGCCGATCTGAAAGGAATGATCTCAAACTCGGAATCCATCTTCGAAGGAGTTCTCGATCTTCTACGAAATCCGATTTCGTCATATCCACGACGAGCCTTGAAGATCGGAATCAAAGCGTTATTCGCACTCTGCCTCGCCAAAAACACGCGCCACATCGCCGTCGCGGCCGGAGCACCGGAGATTCTAATCGACAGACTCGCGGCGGATTTCGACAGATGCGATACGGAGCAAGCGCTTGCGACGGTGGAGCTCCTATGCCGATCGCCGGAGGGATGTGCGGCGTTTGGAGAGCATGCTTTGACGATACCGCTTCTAGTGAAAACGATACTGAGAGTTTCCGACCGCGCGACCGAGTACGCTGCGGGGGCGCTGCTAGCGCTTTGCACGGCGGAGGAGCGGTGGAGAGACGAGGCAGCGGCGGCGGGAGTGGTGGTGCAATTGCTGCTGATGGTGCAGAGTGAGTGTACGGAGAGAGCGAAGAAGAAGGCACAGAAGCTACTGAAGCTTCTCAGAGACTCATGGCCTGATTACTCCTTCGCTAACTCCGATGATTTCGGTTGCAGCGAAGTGGTCCCCTTTTGATCATTTTTTAAAATTGTTCACACTTTACAGTAATTATTTATTTTTAGTCTTTTTTTTTTTTAATAATTAGAAGGAAAAAGAAAAAGAAAACACTGAAATTGGTCATTTTTTTTTGTTTGTGTATGTGATGGAAAAATGTGAAAAAAAAATACAGAAGCTTCGATGACCATAAATTAGGTTTTGGTTTAAATATTGATTTTTTTTTTTTCCTGAATGTGACTAATTTCTCTTATTATTGATTGGCCTTTTGAGTTAGGAAAAGTTGTTAAAAGGCAAATGAAAGATATGCTTAAAGTCTTTAAAGTTATCCTTTCGTTTTCCTTTTTTAGTCTAAAGGTTATTTAACTTTTTTTGCATTCCAGTTTTAAAATTGTTTATGTTAACAATTTTGGTATCCACCTATTGGGTGCCATAAGTTTCTAATGAAGTGTCATTATAGTATTTTCTACTTTATGTGGAGCTCTTCTTAATTCGTCTTTATTTGTGTGTTTTTCAAATTGACTTCTTCATGGTGCTTGTAGCATTTATTTCCCGTTGAAAGTGTATATAGCATTTGTTAACATTTTGGTTACGCTCTGTTTTGTGGACCCAAAAATACTTGATGGTTATAAATCTTTGTTCAGCTACTAGTCTCAAATCAACAAAGATTCAAGCAATTTGGACAAAACGTGATTTGTTTGTTTCACTACAACAGTATCATATGAAAAAAGACGATAACGTAAGTTGATATCACAAACTTTATTTTTTCGAACAACTTAATTTGTCTAGAGTTTTGGGAAACAGAAAATTTGTAATTTAATTATTCTTCAATTAATTTTTAAGCTATATGAAATTAGAGTTTGACAAATTTAGGGTTTGTAAATTAATAGATTTCAGAAATTTGAATAGTATTGCTGGTTTTGAAAGCTATCAAACTAGATTTAATGTTTTTCTTGCAAAAAATATTTTCATTTGATATTTTTTTGTACAAAATCGTAGAATAAACCTTAGAATAAATGTAAATCTTCTTCCTTTGCACTTCCGGAATCTAAAACCAATCGCCGTTTCTCTTCAAAATTAATTTTGTTTGTTTTGGATTTCAGATATATTAATTATCATGAGTTTCCAGCAAAATATTTTATTTGTTGTTGATACGGAGGATGATGTAGTTATAGGATTTGGTTTCTTAAATAAGTTTGATATTAAGACAATGAACTTGATAAATAAGAACAACTTTGGTTTTAAACCTCATGGTAGTTTCAAGAATTGCCAATTTCTTAGCAACTGGTTGGAAATCCACTGGATGGTTAGTGTTTTTATCTCTCTATCTTTTCATACTTTTATTGCAAAAATTAATTCTAATTTTTTAGTTGTAAACAATTCTTAGGAAAGATTTGGATAGTGAATAGGATAAGTGAATTACACATTCCAGCTTTGCTTAGCGTCATTGATAAAAATCGTTGGCACCCTGACATACTTGGCAATCATTTCTGTTTAGATATGAAACCATACAATTTTTTTTTTTACAATCTAAAAAACAAATCCGTGCTGAAGGGATCTCACCTGAATCTGAATCTTGATGGTTTCAGCCTCTGTGCTAGTTCTGTGCAAGCTACATATTGATTAAATTCACTTTCTTATGTATTGTTTGTTAATCCTATATCAGTTTTTGTTTGCAGATGTAAATTTTTTGAGGTGGAAGAAGAAAGAAAGCAAAATGAAGAACAAAATGAAATAACCATGAAGATCAAAAAGAAGAACAAACAAAACCCTAAAAGAAAGTGAAAGTATATGTCATAAGTATGTAGGATGTTTAATTATTTTCTTCATTGTGTTTTTGTTTGTGTGATTGTTTTGGAGCTTATCGTTTTGTGGAAGAATATATTTTCTTGGCTATTTATATACAAGTTGCTTTGGTTTCAGAATTGAAAGGTTTATTTTTCTATTGAATTATTGATTTGTAAACATCATCAATGTGAATTTATCTTGAAAATGTTTACTTGTCGTTCCTTAAAATGAAAAACATCACTTGTCAACAACAAAAACTCAATAACATCACTTTAAAAAAGAAAAAGAAAATTGAGTTCTCCATGAAACCTGAAATGTCTAAATAAATTTCTATATTGCGATAAGTAGTTATGGACAACATACAGATTAACTCATGATACATACTCATGTGCTCTCTGGGTGTGTTACAGTTTGGTACCAAGCTACAAAATCATTAGAGCATGATTAACGGTAGTTCTTAGCTTGGATTCTTAAGCTAAAACATTTAAAAAAAAATGGTATTAATACCAAGAACAGATTTAAATAAGGCACTTAGTTTCCATGTTTATGGTTATTGAAATATTGAATACATTCCGTTTTATTATATCAAATCAGAAAAGAGTCTAAACTCATCACATCTCAGAGACACAAACATAACCACAAACAGTTCACTATTCACCCACACACAAACAAAAGCCTTTAGAAACAGTTTATCTATGTTATAATCCATCACATAGTCAAGGCAAGACATTTCTTGCTGCTCACTCTTTTCCTCCTGAACAACAGCTTCTTAATGAACCCTAACCCTTGCTTCTTTCTTGGAACCATCTCCATCTTCTTGACTGGTTCATACACGATCAAGGCATTGTAATTTTTACCAGCATCATCATCCTCACCGTTATTACCACCACCCGCTTTGTAGGATGAATCTTTCGCCGTCGAGTCTTCTCTGTATTCACGGAGAGAAGTTTTCTTGTGTAGAAACTTCACTGTGCTGCTTGTTTCTGTCGTCGTAGATAACGCTCTTAGTTGCTTTCGTAAATTGGTAATCGTTTCTTGACACTCTTATAACTTCAAAGAAACTGCTGCTATATCCCATCCCTGCAAACAAAAACTCCATAATCATCATCAAAAATAACTCATGAACTAATTTTTTTAATCTCTTTTTCAGTGAAGTCTGATTTTCTCTACTCACGTTTTTGTTTCCTGGCCTGCATTGGTTTCTTCGTTTCAACACCGCAAAAACTCAAAGAAAAAGTGATGAAAATTTCTGTAACAAAACGAATAAATGTTTGAGATTTTATATGTGATTTCTTTTGGTGGATTACCTCTCTAGCTGAAGCTGAAGCTCGATGCAAGTCCCTTGGATACAAATGCAACAAAAATCTCTGTCTTTTTCGGGCAAAAACTTTGAATGCTCTAGCCATAAAACCAGTCTTTACAACCTTAACTATCCTTTCATCAATCCTTCGACTTACACTTTCCGAGTGAGTAACCCGGAGGGTGTTTCTGTTGCGGTTAAGCCAACGAGCTTAAAGTTCACCAAAGTTGCAGAGAAAAAGACGTTGAAGGGCAACGCGAGAATGGCTAAAAGTTATGTGTTTGGAGACTTGGTTTGGTCAGACAAGAAGGATCGTGTAAGGAGTCCCATTGTGGTGAAGCTCTGCCTTTGGTTTGATCTATTAAAAGGAACTAACTAGTTTTTCAGTGTGTGTTTGTTGTTCATGAAATTTAGTTACCTGTAAGTTTTAATTTGAAGGCTTACAAGAAATGTATTACCGCGATTTATGTTATAGAGAAATTATCATCATTCTTCAACAATGTAATGTTGTGATGATCATCAAAATTAAATAATATTAGAACATCAACGGTGAAAATATTGCAAAAAGATGGTTGCAGTTACAAAATGTGTTTCAAACATAATAGTAAGATAGAGAGTGAGAAAGGGAGAGAGGGAGAGAGAGCAACGTATCAATGTATTGAACAGATAAGATATGAAAACTAATACATGAACACAATATAAAGAACTTATCACATCAACGCAATTGCATCTTTCAACAATGACTGTAACGTTCTCATCTAACATTTAAGTTCATCAACTTGCTCGTGAACTTCTTGCAGTCTCCCAGATTCTCGACTCAAGAGCTCCGAGAGTTACTCCAGTCCAAAAGACACAAGTGCCTTAGCCATAACTACTCTCCTGTTCCACAGTGTTAACACATAAGTCACCAATCACAAATGATAACATTATTACAAAAAAAGAATTCCTTTACCAGAAATAATTGGTCGCTCTAGTGAGACTAGAACCTTTCCGGGAGAATTTTTTTACTTAAACACTTGATTCAAACAAACGTGTAATAAGATTTGATGTTCAAAGTCGTGAAACAAGATCTTAGAGTAATCCAAATAATTTTTCTAAAGCAGATTTGAGTCACCTCAACCGAGAAAAAGAAACGGATCAGGGCAAGTTCAGCAGAAAAAACAGTATGTGTTAAACTAAAGTAGCAATGAAAGAGTTGACTCAAGTCAATCTCCAAAATGTCTTATGACCAAGGGGGCCCTATGACCAGTGACCACGTAGGATAAAAGTGTTGAACTTATGATTTACAAACAGAGAAAAGAAAGAATGAAAAAACAGAGCAAGAGATGAGAGTGCATCTCTTGTCTTGTGAAGAAGAAGAATTAACGAGGAATCGGTTTTATTAATATGAAACTTGATTTTGTTTACATCACGTGGTAGCATTGTTATATACTAGAACACAACTAAAAGTTGTATCTCTTCATTGTGACTCTTAAAGGAACCAACACCTCTTAACCTAAAAGACACCATTTGAGTAACTGTCAATAACTAACAAATGTAAATGTTGGTTCTAGTTTAGAGTCACATGCAGAGCTTATGACGAGAGCACCATCAAAATTTCATGGTGCTCTCATGCAGAGCTTATGTTGGTCACAGAACCTGTTTAAGCACACCAAAAAAAAAAAATCCGCTGCCGAGAAGAAGAGAAAAGATGGAGACTCAACCGAAGAAAAGAAGAAGAAGAAGAATCGAAAATGAAGAGGTGCCAAGAGAGAGAGCACCGTGAACCTTCACAAACATATCCACATGCCGTACCTCAGGAGGAAGGCTCCGATAGAGGTGGAGGAGATAAGAAATCTTCTCAAATGGCAATGGAGAAAACGGATGTGGAATCGGAGTTGTGGAAGAATTCTGAAACTTGATGGAGAAGCCACCTGTTGAGAGAAACAGAGTAAGGTACATGCAGGCGGTTACGGAGATGACCGAAAAAAAGGTGGATGATGAGATCCACACGCAAGGCACAATAGGGGAACCGGTGACACAGTCAACCGAAGAAGACGTGGAGGAGATCTACGCAAGAAAACGGTTACACAGATAACCGTAGACGTGAAGGAGTTACCTCTATGAATAAAAAGGAGCAGAAACCGGTTATAGAGATAACCGAAGAAGACGACGTGAAGGCAATTCACGCACGGGACGTCAAAAAGACGTTGAAGGTGATCAAAGGAAGTCACCAAGCAAAAAAGGAGGCTGCTTACTCAAATGAGAAAGGAGCAGGAACCGGTTACAGTGTTAACCGAAGAAGACGTGGACAAGAAGATTCACGCATGGAAGTGGTTACACAGATAACCAGAGAAGAAGTGGGGAAGGAGTTTCACCCACGAGATGTCACAGAGATATGATGGTGATCAAAGGAAGACACCGAAGGAATCATCAAGTTGGAGTACATCAAAGGAGAAGACCAACTCGCAGACTTACTCACCAAGGGACTAAGCGTATCACGATTTGAAGACCTTTGGGAGAAGCTTGGAGTAAAACCGAAATGTGATTAAGGAGGAGTGTTGAACTATAATCACATTCATATAAGTTAAAGTCTTATTGCATAAGTTAGTTACTAAAAGTCATGTTTGTAAGTTGTGTCGTTACACAAGAGTCGTGTCTCTTAAACATAATGTTTTGTGTAGTATAAGTATGTGGAGACAAACTCTTGTAATGTATTGTAGTGTGATACAATCACATCAAGTTTCAGATCAATAAAACAAATTTCCTCGTAAATGATCTTCTTCAAAAGAGAAGAGATAATCACTTATCTCTTACTCTGTTTTTCATTCTTTCTCTTCTCTGTTTCAAATCAATAATTTCAACAAAAAGCCCCTTAATTATTAATCTAATGTAAAAACCTCTTAGTTGCAGTTTCGTTAATAAAATCTCCCCTCCGTTTACAGTTTCGTTCAAATCTTAGCAACCAACATTAAATCAAAACTATGTATTTTTTGGATTGTAAAAAATACAACACTTATTTCACAAAATCTCAAAATCTTTTAGTGAAAAAAATCTTAAGGGGGGTGTATTGGAAAATGGATTTCAAAGATTTTAGGTGATTTTAAATGATTTTGTAAAATCCCCTGTTATTCATTTAAGGATTTCTAAATGTCGATCGAGAACAAACCCATAACTATAAAATTTAGTGTGAAAACCCCTAAACGGTACAATTACAAATTTACAACGATAAATGATAAATCAAACTGATACACTTTGACTAATAAAAATGACACTGATAAATTTATTAGTAAAAGTAATCGACAGTGTTCTGATTGTAACATTAAAATATAAATAATCAACACTAAATCAAATGTATACGTTTTGGATTGTAAAAGCTGACAAAAGTAGTTTAGTTAAAAATTCTGATTATAAAATTCTATGTCACTTTAATTTTTCGCACAACTTAATTTATCTTAGGGTTTTGAAAACCAAAATAACTTATCAATTGTACAACACCTTAAAATAAACCTTATTGAATAAATATAATTTTCTCCCTTTTCATCTCCATAACCTAAAACCAGTCGCCGCTTTTCATCAAAGTTAATATTTTTGTTTTGGTTTTAGGATCCATTAATCATCAAAATAAGCTTCCACCAATGTGGTCTCTTTGTTGTTGATGCGGAAGATGATGTAGTTATAGGATTTGGTTTTGTAAATGTCGGTATTAAGACATTGAACTTAATAAATAAGAACAACTTTGTTTTAAATCACGTGGTAGTTTTAGCCAATTTCCTAGCAGCTGATTGAAAATCTTTCCTTCTCTTTTTCATACTTTTATTGCAAAATCAATTCTAATTTTTTATTTGTAAACAATTCTCAAGAAAAATTTGGATTGTGAATAGAATAACTGAATTCCACCTTTCAGCCTTGTTTAGCATCTTTAATTAAATTGAATGTTATATTCCTAAATCTATACACATCATTGATACAAATATTTGGCACTCCAACATGGATATGTATACACTTGGCGAGCACTTCTGCATAGATACAAATTTCTGCTGCTTAGATATGTCATCTGAATCTGAATTTTGATGTTTTCAGACTTTGTGCAAGCTCCAATGGACTGGTAAGCATATTGATTACATACTTTCTTATATATTGTTTGTTAATCATAATATTAAATTGACAATCATACATGTCATTGATACAAAAATGTGGTACTACAGCATGGATCTGAATGCACTTGGCTAGTATTTCTGCTTAGATATGAAACTATGCAATCTACCAAAACCTAAATCCGCCCGAAAGATATGCCGCCTGAATCTGAATTTTGATGTTTTCAGCCTCTGTGTAAGTTCTGTGCAAGCTCCAGTGGACTGGTAAGTATATTGATTACATTCACTTTCTTATATATTGTTTATTAATCATAATATCATTTTTTGTTTGTTTGCACGTGAAAATTCTGGAGATAGAAGAAAAAAAAAAGCAAATCACACAAGCAAAAACACAATGAACATAAAATTCTTCATTGTGTTTTTGTTTGTGTGATTGTTTTGAAGCATATCGTTTTGTGGAAGAATATATTTTCTTTGCTATTTATATAAGTTGCTTTGGTGTCAAAATTGGAAGGTTTATTTTTCTATTGAATTATTGATTCGTAAACATCATCATCAATGTGAATTTATCCCTAATTTTCTTGCTGATGATTAAGAAACTTTAAAACCTTTAAAGTTATCATTTCGTTTTCCTTTTCTGGTCTAAACTATAAAGTAATCTTAGAGGGCAACTCGTTTGGTTTACCGGTTTCCAGTGATTGAAACATTGAATACATTCCGTTTTATTATCATCAAATCATAAAAGAGTCTAAACTCATCACATCTCAGTGTCACAAACATAACCACAAACAGTTCACTATTCACCCACACACACACAAACAAAAGCCTTTAGAAAAACCCTTTTTATCTATGTTTTAATCCATCACATAGTCAAGGCGAGACATTTCTTGCTGCTCACTCTTTTCCTCCTGAACAACAGCTTCTTAAAGAACCCTAACCCTTGCTTCTTTCTTGGAACCATCTCCATCTTCTTGACTGGTTCGTACACGATCAAGGCATTGTAATTTTTACCAGCATCATCATCCTCACAGTTATTACCATCATCTGCTTTGTAGGATGAATCTTTCACCGTTGAGTATTCGAGTTCTTCACAACAGCTCTTTCTGTAATCAAGTTCTACTTCAAGAGAAGACAACTTCTTCTCTGTCTCGTCAAGCTTAGCTTTGGTTATGTTTAGCTTCGTATCAAGATCTTCCTTCATAGATTTCTCTGTTTCCATCTCAACCTCCACCGTTTCTTTACTCTCTCTTAACGCTTTGATCTCTGCTTCTAACTCTCTCATCTTCTCCTCTGATTCCTCAAGCTTATCTCTAAGTTCTTGCCTCTCATCCACCTTATCTGCTCTTGTTAGACCCAAATGTCTCTTGATCTCATCCTTTGTCATTGGATCTGACTTCCATGTGATGCATAGAGGATCTCCTTCATGTTTCTTGATCTCTCCATCATCATCATCCATACATCCTAAAGCAATCTTGATGTCTTGCAAAAGTTCTTTAACACCGCGTTTCGATATCCTCTGCTGCTTCGTTAGAGCGCTCAAAACAGCTTGAATCCAATCAAAAGATCCTTCCTTTTCATCACCCTCTTTTGGATCTTTCTCACTACACACAATGGCTAACTTCTCCATCTCATTGAAATCATCCATCAGTAGCTTCATCTCCTTACAACCAGAAGGGCTAATCACATTGCTTTCACTTCTAACATCCAAACTCGAAGCCTCTAATGGTTTCTGTCCACGGCTAAGATCTTTAATCTCCATGTTCTTCCTCATGATTACGTCCATTAGGTTCTTGTTCTCTGCTCTGACATTCCCAATCTGCTCCATCAACAGATCATACTTGAGCTTCCGGCTCTGAACCTCATCTCTCATCATCAAATCGCTCTTGTTCGCGTTTCTTCTCTTCATCTCCATCTTCCTCTCTTCGCCTTCGTTCCTCATCGATATAGACTTCTCCGGAAACTTCTTTCGAAACAGAAGTCTTAACCTTTGGCACTCAGCTTCAAGCTCCACAATCTTGTTCACGTTCCTAAGCTGTTGCTTATGCGTTAGCTCCATAGACTTGCGAGTATACTCTGTTTCCTCTGTTTTCACCTCAAGATCCTTCTCAAGAACTGTATACTCATATCTCAAGAACGCATTTTCTTTCTCCGTCGAGTCTAATCTTGTCATCAACGCCTCAAACTCTGTTTCCACCTGAAACTTACGCTCCTGTAGGCTCACCGCGAGCTCTTCTTTGGCCACAAGCGACTTCTTGAGCTGAGAGTTCTCAGCGGCTAAAGCTTGAATCTTTCTCTTCATCTCCATTAGGTCAGACTCTTCTTGTCTCTCCTTCTTAGTGTCAAATGACCTGAGATTGTTCTTAGGCTCATGATCTCTCCCAAGAAGCTCCATTCGCTGCAGAAGCTTATCCGAGACACCACAAAAAGGCGATGAATCTCCAGTTTCAAGACTCATTTCTTCATCTTTCAGGAAAATCTCATCTGCTACACCTTTATCGCCATAAAGATTCACACGAGGATCTTTCTTTGGAGAGTTTAAGACCACAGTTTCTAGCTTCTCGTTTAGACTTTTTCGAGCTCTCTCGGGTCTAATTCCATTTCCTGGAGGAACCGTACGTGCCTAAAAAGAAACCAAAGTCAATAGTCATCACTCAGAACTAAGATATTTACTAAAGCTAAAAAGCAATAGATAGACAGAAGAGGAACAAGTTTTGCTCAAGAAAGCAGAGAACATTTGAAGAAAATCTTGGTTACTTCTGCAAGAGTTTCTGTACCTGTCCTCTGATGATTCTTCTAGAAGAACCTTGGAGTGTTTCTGCTGGAGATTCTACTTTCTTCTTCGATCGCCACTGGTTTGCATCCATTTATTCTGAATGATTTCCTTCTGCAAACACATTAGAAAGGGGTAGAGCATAACCTTACTCCTTAAGCATTAAATATTATATTCAACTGAGAATCAAAGGAAGGTTTGGATGCAAGATTCTTACATAGTCTTATGCAGTAACCAACTTGAACAAATTTCAGGCTAAGTGACTAATCTCTGCAGCAACAGAAGAAGAAGAAGAAGAAGAAGGAGAAGAAGAGAGATGAATCTTTACAAGTAAAATAAGGTAGAGAGAGGGCATCAAGTGACTATGTGACTCTGATATTAATTGTTTACGTTTCAACTTATAAGTGATCATTAAACTATTACAGCAACTAGAGGCGTTAGTAAATTGTTTTGTATACATAAATTGTAACACGAAGTTATTATGAAGAAATTGTTTAAAAACTCTGCTTTTTCATAATTTACTCAAGAATCAATCATGAAAAAAAAACTCACCTCATTAATGATACCAGTTTCAACACTTAATCATTTTGTTTTGCAGTAAACTAATATCTACCCCTTCAATGACAGGGAGAGCAAACAAAAAAAAGTATTTTGTAAAAGAATTAAGGCGTTAAATTAAGTCCTCAAGACATTTAGTGTTACCTAATGACAGTGACATTTGTTTTGTAGCTTCATTCTTTGATAATTACTTTTGATATCTCTTCTTTTCGTGGTTTTCCTTTTTTTTTTCTTTCTCGTTGTCTTCTTTTTCATAGGTTTCTAACAAGTAAATTATATTTTCTTAGAAGATACTAACAAAGAAACACCTCTAACGGATGCCAAAACGATTAAAATGTAAACATTTCCAGCATTAGAACTTTAACAGTTTTGATCATTGATCAACCAGATATAAATGAGTTGACTAAAATATATGAAAGGTGTTTGGCCTAAACAATCGATTCTACCTACTTTCATTATTTGTGAGAAAAATTCAAAAAAATATATAAATAATCATGGTTAGACAAACCACCAAATCACTAACAAGACAAAGTATTATTAGTATCTTTCCTTTATCTTTGTTTTTAATTTTGTGGAGGGCCATAGGATTCCAAAATGCTCTCCAGCCTCTCCACCGACAGTTTTTACTACTACTACTACTACCATTCTTTAATTACACATCGTCACATCATATCATTTTGAAAAGAATACAAACTATAATATAAAGAGAAAGTTCACAAAATGGAATGGAGAAGTGGGGAATACAGTAAAGGAGACGTTACGAAAATATTAATTTTGTGGACCCATATAATTTCTGTGATGTCTATAAAAAGAAGAAAGTTTAGGAATAGGATTATTAAAACTATGAAGAGATAAACCCAATATGATTCCACTTTAAGCCGTTAGAACGAAAATATTTCTTAATTGTTTTTGTAGGGCAAGAAACCACAATGCTCCGTTTTGTTGGTATTCCGCATAAAGACTTTCGTATTGTTTTGTTAGAATGGATTTATTCTGCATTATTTTGCATTCGATGAACCTAACCAGAAGCATTCATATATAAAATTATTTGAGTTTTCGATAATCTGTTATGATCGCTTCTGGAAGCGGACGATTAGATTATGAAGGAATCTTAAATTTGATTCTTGTAGATATGATGAATATGCTTGCAAAATTTTGTCTTGTAGATATGATGAACCTGCTTGCAAAATTGGAGAGCAGTCTTTCAGCTGCACGTGCATGGTTTGCGAACACAACACCGATCTTCGTAATGCTAATGATGTAGATAGCTCGATTTCCCCTATGTAGTAGTATCATACATGGCATAGGCGATCCGACTTCATCTTTGGTCGCTGTGTGCGTTTTCTGTCTATGTTTTTGATATTAACATTCATCACATCATTACTATATTTTGGGATACACGAATATTTGGATGTATCTAATGAATTTTTGGCTGTTGTGCAGCAAAGATTCAGAAAGATAAAAATAAAAATAAACTAAAATCACTGTAGAGACGAATTGCTTGTAAATAGTTAAGAAAACCTTAAAATCAATGTTTTGAAGATTGAAAGTAAAGCAATAATATCTAACTTTTCGTAATGTATATTTAGGGCATATTATCATTACGGGTAAAAATGCTTCACATATAAGAAA
This sequence comes from Microthlaspi erraticum, assembly GCA_902728155.2. Classification (NCBI taxonomy): domain Eukaryota; kingdom Viridiplantae; phylum Streptophyta; class Magnoliopsida; order Brassicales; family Brassicaceae; genus Microthlaspi; species Microthlaspi erraticum. The sequence continues at coordinate 101,928 of CACVBM020001097.1, forward strand.
ATATTATCCAAAGTATACCCTTAAAAATTAGGGTTGAGTAATAGCCGATACGATTCAGTAGTTAAAATCCCTAACTAAATATACTTTGTTTTCATAATTACTATCACTATTCCAACATATATAATTGCAGATCATTTGTAGAATAATAAAAAGTTATTTAAACAGAAATAAATTTCTTTAAACGAAACTAATAATAATTTAGTTTTGATATAGTTTAAATCCCGGGCAAGGTCACATTTCTAGTTAGATATATCCTGAAAAATATCAATCGTTTGACTAGAACACTAATCGTATAAGCAGATAAAGCATCTTTGAAGAACCTTTAAGAAGAAGAACAAGAAAATGATAAGGAAGAAGAAGCGTTTTTTTTTTTTTTTTTTTTTTTTAACAAAGAAGAAGAAGCGTTCAAATCTCTTTTGTCTTGACAATTACTTACAGCAAATATGACGTCGAGGTCGATGACGCAAGATTCTCTCCTTGACCTCTAAACCGACAGAAGTTACTCCCATAAGTAGCGGTCATCAATATCCTCTCATCAAAGAACCTTCCATGCATAAATCGATCATAGAAGAACAGGTATGTCAATCTCATTCAATCACACAAGTATCATGATATTTAAATTTGAGTTTCTGGATTAAGCCTCTAGGAGAATTAGAGATCGAGTTACTTTTTTTAATATCTTAGTGAGGCAAAAAACAAGCATGTTTCTTTCTTGGTTATGTCTATTGATATTTGATAGCTCACGTAATGAATTGGTCATCAAAGACTTGCTTCTTCAATACATTGTAGCTTCCTTTGTGGCGTTTGAGGTAATAAAATATGTCTAATGTTGGGTTTGGGTACAACAACATATAAAGATAAAGCTCCGTGAGTTCAAGCACTCATCTAATGCTCTTCATAGATTTTGGTTTCCTATAATCGCGAGCGAGATGACAATATGATGCATTTTGTCTTCCTTGAGAGGGATTTGATATATGTGATGGCTTAGGTTAGCTTTGGTATTTACGTTTTGTATAGAAACACTTTATACCGGTTCATAATAAAACTTCAACGTTTGTATATATTCCCTATGTAGATGTCTATGTTGTATATATACGGATTCAACTTTTACATTTGGGTCAAGAATCGCTGTTATACCATCTTTGCATGATTTAGAATCAATCTACAATCTCTTAAAACAAACTCTTTAGCCCTATTATCATGTTGTTTTGCACCTACACATAGATTATTACGAGTAACATTGAATTCATCGTTAATGACAAACCTTATAAATGTTTGATTTCTTTTTTGTTATAGGCTTATAGCTTTGATCTCACGCAAGGCAGAACATTTCTCTAGTCAGTAAAAGAATTTATTAAAATATTTTTTAGGGTGTTATAGGATTTCAACATTATTCGTGGGGGGGGGGGGGGTAAGCTGAATAAAAGTTTATCTTTTCCAATTTTCTCAAAAAACATAATTTAGAAAAATGTGAAGACGAAGCTTTTACTGATACAAGCCATTTATGTAATCAATGAATAAAACGAAAGGGAAATCCTAAACAGCTATGTATATTGTTCTGCATCAACAACATAGCGAATCAAAGAATTTGCTACTGAAACAAGATAAAAGAATATTATTTCTACTGTTCAAAATTTTCGACCAAAGCTTTATTCCCCCTTTGATCATCAAAAGAACAAGACAAATGGAACCAACCAGAACTAGAAGACTCTCTCAACTCTCCACTGGATTTGTCGACGTTTGACCCACCGGCAAGTCATCAATCCAATCTCCATAGATCCGATTAATCTTCTTGGAGTCACTCCACTTGAGCAAACACTTCTTCCGCCTCCCTTCATCGTTAAGTCCAGAAGAATCCACCGCCACTTGTGCACTCGGTTTCATCGCAAACGCTTCGTTTGCAGGCCCCACCACCACCGCTTGTTTACTCACAGACGCTACTGCAGCATTCACAGCTTCTCCTTCAACTCTTCCAACAGATTGATGCAACTCTGCAAAAATCAAGAAAACACAAAGAATCACACACAGACAATCCACAAGAAATTGGTCAAAAGATAGTCTCAAAATCTCTTATCCATACCTGCTTGGCCATGAGCAAAGTGACACTTATCGCCAAAAGGACATTGACCAGTCTCAAACTTCATACACAGCCTCGTCTTCCAGTACACAGTCTTGATACCACCACCACTGTTCATAGGTGGAGGAGGTACAGGGACGATGTTGCCTCCTTGTCTATTTACATCGACTTGATTGATAGAAGCAAAAGCAGCACCGTTCTCAACAGACTGTTGTGGCTCAGTGGTACCAACGCTTATAACAGAGCTCTCCCTCGGCTTCACAGAGTCCTCACGGAACTTGGAGAGATCCTCGTGAATGAAATTGCATCTGTCACCATAAGGACACTCTTCCCCAAAGCAAAACTTCCTGCAAAGCTTCATCCTCAAGATGATCTTCTGATCATCTTCCCAATTGTTCCCAGCAACAGAAACCACCGAAGAAGGTCTTTCTCTTTCCCTCTCCCTCTCTCTTTCCCTCTCTCTTTCTCTTTCTCTTTCTCTTTCCCTCTCTCTGTCTTGCACAGGAGGTCCAACAATCTCCTGCCAATTCGACGGAGGCTGCCTAAGATCCTCATTGCCGTGAGCGAAATTGCAGAGCTCTCCGTTCCTGCAAGTCCCAGCCCTGAATTTCGCACACACTCTCGTCTTGTAGAAGATGTTGGCCGTGCCTTTGTTCACCGGAGGAGGAGGGTTTAGCGATGGAACCATCCACACATTATTGTTGTTACTCGTCGGAGGAAAAGACGAAGCCTGATTATTGAACGAGTTGTCATCAACAAGTCTTGGCCTTTTTAACGAAGGCTGTAACTGATGAGGAGGAGGAGGCTGAGATTGTGATTCGGATTGCGAATGCAAGTCGCCTTGTTCGTTGTTCATCGGATTAGCCATCGGATCAATCGCCTGGGTTTGATTCCAGCCACCGTACGGCGATTGCACGTACATGGGACGAGAATCAGAGTAACTCGAATCCATAACTGTAAAAACACAAAATTTGGAAGAAGAAGAAGAAGATAAATCGAATTCTGAGATTAGAACCTTATCTATATCGCCAAACTAAACAGATTTTGATTACGAGACTACAATCGTGATGAACAAAACTTTTACTAGAGATCGAAATGCTTGGAACTATGGTATACGAAAACACGATTCGAGAACAGAAATCGAAAGGATCAACGAGAGGGAGAGAGTAGAGTGAATTACTTGGAAGAGAGACGGGGATTTCAGAAATCCCGCGGGATCAGTGATGGCGGCGGCAGATTTTGGGGGAGAAGAAACTCGATTTAGGGTTTTTGAACATCTGATATATATACTCTTTTCTTTCTCTTTTGCATTAAGAAACTGAATAACAACAATTCATATTGCTTTTAGTAATTTTGTAAAAAAGTTGACAAAAAAAAAGAAGAAGCAATTTTGTAAAAACAAATCAGATATATCAAAGACATTTGTCAGCATGATCTCATTATTTTATACTACTATATGATATGCGTATAGATTGATTATCTAATTAGATCTTACAGCATTAAGTTAGCAAATATATCTACATTGAAACTTAGGTTGCAAAAAACAAAAGATACTTTGAATTTGTTTGTTCTTTTTAAAAAATAGAGATTTTCTTTTTACTTAAAAAAGCCAAATTATATTTTAGGTTTTTATTAAATTAAATATACAGAATGAGAAATCAATCTAGTGAAAAATACTACTTCTTTTGTGAAGATTTATACCATTTTAGAAAAATAAAGAGTGAATATTGCCTCATCAACTTATTACAACAAGAAAGAGGGAGAGAAGAAAGAAGAAAGAAAACAAGCGCCTAGCCCAAGAAGATCTCTAATACAAGGAAAAGAAGATTGGTGAAGACTTTGGGGAAGACAGGATGCGGTCACGGATGATCTGTCGACGGCATTGATGAGTGTGCATCAAGGGATGATGATGTATTGGTGGTGAAGACTTTAGCATTCCGTTCCCTCCAATGTCTACAATTCATACATAACATATGACTATTCCAATCCAGCGCTCGATTGTCTCTTTAGTATGGTGCTAACGTGTGACTATGTTTTAACTTGAACTAGGTTTGAGCGGTGCTATGCCCGAGAGGTGTTGTTACTTTTTTTTTTTTAATTTTTTTTTTCATGTTTATAAAGTTTGTTTTATAAATAATAATGATACAATCATCTTTCCGACACAATATTTTTTTTCGTTTCTCGAGTTTTTTTCATTTCCTCTCTTTTATAACTTATAAGTTGCAATTCCAACATCATACATAAATTTGGCAGGACTGTGTGAATGACGTTAAGTGTCATATAAGTTAAACTCTGGCATATTCAGCTAACTAATCAGTTATTTTAAACTCTGAGTTGATTTAGTAGAATGAAAACCGCACAACGGTCAAATGAATTATCAATTTTTAGTTTTATCTTATTCTCTATTTCAATAAAGCTAAGTTGGTTAAGTTATCAACTATGTAAAAAAAAAGAAACGTATATGTCAATTAGGCTTCAGACTTTTAACCCAAGTCCGAAAACCTGAACCGTATCGACTCAAAATATCGATACCCATTTAGTAGGCCTGGGCATAAAAACCGACCCAATGAACTCGACCCAGAACCGACCCAAAAAACCCGGTTCCGGTTAGAACTGGTTATACTCTAAATCATTTGTCGGTTAACTTTCTTCAATAACCGCGATTATCGGGTCGGTTCCGGGTAATATCCGGCTAACCCGTGGATACTTGTTTGAAACCGAACTATATACACAATTACACATCACCTTTTTATGACCGTTTTAATACTTTTTTTTTATTACACTCATCGTTTTATTCGCCATCGCCGCTTTAGACTCTTCCGCTTCTCGATCTGAAAAAGTTGTCGAGAAAAGTTTTTCGAAATTCAACTTAAATCCCTTTACCATCTCAATTACTTCAAACTGGAAACTCCAATCCGCCGATTCTCAACGTCTCCTCCATCAGAGACGTCTGCAAATCGATAAAGGTACATGCAATTTTGATTTCTCGATGTTCTTCCTTACCTTATTCCAATTTTTTCCCGATGTTTTTGCGATTTCTCGATGTTCTTTCTTCTCTGGATCTCTTCCTTATTCGGAATAAGTTATTCCTATTTATGATTTGCGATTGATTGATAGATTGTTATAACTTACGATATTGTGATATTGTAATAGAGTTTTGCGATTTCTCGATGTTCTTCACACCTTCTGTTAATAGAGTTTTGACTTTTGAGATTTTGAGATTGTTAGAACTTAGGATACTGTATTTTCATTACACATAGAGTTGAAGTCTTAGCCTTATGGAGTTATGCGAATTGATTGTTAGAATGTTGAACTTTGAACTCGACCTGAAACTTGAATTGAATCATGACTGCTTGGCTTTGTTTGCTTTCCCAGATGGCTTCAAATGGTGAACCACAGTTGAATGATGATAGTGGATCAGAGACCGAGGATGATGTAACCGAAACCTCACCAACACCGCCACTGACTACGAAGAACAAAAGCAAAGGGAAGAGAAAGAAACCAGAAGCAGCAAGCGCTTCGAACCAGAAAGCTTCGAACCAGAAATCATGGTCTCAAGTATGGGACCACTTCCAGAGACCTGAGAATGACAAGACAAAGGCAATTTGCAATTATTGCAAGAAGGTGTTTGTGGCTCCATCAGGCAATGGCACATCCAACCTGAAGAAACATAACATGGTCTCTTGCAAGGCTTTCTCCGCGTGGACAACTGCTAATAGTGGAAAGAAAGACCAAACCGTGTTGTCTTCTGATGGTTCTGATGTTCGACTTTGTAAAATGTCTGAGAAGGTGATTAGGGAAGCTTCTAATGAGATGATTGTGTTAGCGAGCTGCCTTTATCTTTCATTGAGGGCTTGGCATGGAGACATTTCTGCGGTAAAGCGAAGCTGCCCAATCCTCATTCTAGAAGAACCTGTACAAGAGACATTGTGGAGATGTATGTCCAAAGGAAGGTTGCGATGAAGAAGATTCTTGATGCTAATAAGCAGAGATTGTCTCTGACTACAGATATTTGGGTGGCGCCTCATACAGGAGCTAGTTATATGGTGATAACAGCTCATTTCATCGACGCTTGGTGGCAACTAAGGAAACTTATCATTGGATTCAAGAATGTGTATGATCATAAAGGTGCAACTATAGCTAAGGTTCTTCTTGATTGTATGGCTGAGTGGGATATCAAGCGAGTTTTCTGCGTCACCGTTGACAACGCCACAGCTAACAGTAATGCCATGGAGACATTCAAGAAAGAGTTCAAGCATAGGAGATGATGCGCTGATTCTGAAAGGTGATTTTCTCCATTTAAGGTGTGCTACTCATATCATTAACTTGATTGTGAAACAAGGTCTGATGGAGATAGTTGAAAGTGTTAATGCTATCCGTAACGGCATTTACTTTGTGAGATCTTCCACACCTAGGATCAATGGCTCCATCACTCTGCCGTTATGGATATACAAAGAAAACTTGTAGAGATTTGCCACACAAGTCTTATAGATTTACAAAGAAAACTTATGTAGAGATGAACATCATCATAAACCTTACTGATTCTCTGATGAACACAGCTGAAGCAGCTCTTTTTACTATTTTCAGACACATCACTAACCATATAGAAAAAGTTTAGGACCGCCAATTAACAGCAGCACTATATCCATCTCCTTCACACACATTTTCAACACAAAAGTTATCGTTTTGTCCCATACTCTTTCACCAGTTCTTCAAAGAACTTCATAGCTTCCTGAAAAGATATGTACATTATTAGTTCTAAAATCATTAAAAAACAAAATATTAAAATGTAAAATTTACATACACAAAGTATAGATATCATAGAAATTTATATTACATTTTTCCTCGAAAGGATTTAGAGAAGGAGAAATCATCGATATAACAGTTGTTGGAGATGCAACTACGCAATCGATCTCTATTTTTCTTGTTAATAGACGAATAAAATTTCATGACAGCATCATATCCAGATATTTGATTCGCCCTAGAATGAGGTCCATCTAAACAAAAAAAACACAAAATTTCTCCTTGAAGCATATACTTATTCATCATTTTTCTTTGATCATTCTTGATTGCATTGAACCCCCCAATGTTGTAGAGAAGATAGATCAGATTTGAGCCGTGGAGTTTTAAATTGGGTAATGAGATTTTGAGTTACCAGTGGACTCATAACATTGACCACATAAGCCATTGGTATTATATACAATCTTGTGATAAATTTGGTGGAGAATTTTATTAATGGCTAGAAAATTGAATTGTAAGATTGTATGAAGGTAGGAATGAAGATTGATGTTTGTTATAATCATATCTTTAATATGATTTGTTAAAGTTATTTCCTGCAAGTTCTTTGCTTATTGTTGTAACCTTTTAATGTCTTTCGTTGCCTTGTGTTACAAGAAATCTTATAGCATCTCTCTTACTATACAATTAAGATTCCGTATCAAGAAATTTAAGCATCTCCTCCTAAACTTTCTGGTTTGCTTTCTACCACCAGATGGATCAACTTTGTAGACATATAGTAATAGTATCATCAAAGGCTCGTGAGTGTAACATAGAATTTATATATATGGCACAACCAAACAAATTTACAGTTTTTAAAATCATTACGAAGCTCTTCTACTTCCTCAGATCAAGCTTCCTAAGCCAACTCCAACAACCTGATTTTTAACTGTTTTTGATGTTTTCATCGTCTGCTTCAAGACTCCATCTCCACTTGTGTTAATTGTTGCCTCCAGTTTCAAAGTAGCCTACTTCGCTGTTCTGAGTTTCTTTCATCAAAATATGTACGTCGGCACGTCGCACTCAATAGCCAATAAAATGATGAGCACACTTACACTAGACAAATATAAATATTTAATTAGCAACAATTATTGCTTCATTTGCAAAGGACATCACGAATTTCTCCATCTTCTGTTAAGAACAGACACATCATATATGTTAATTTTTCACTCTTTTCTTAGACGATTTATGTGTCTCTGGCTGGTTCATGCTTTTCAGATGAATATAACTACAGCAGTGAAGCCAATACAAGGTTTTGTCTAGTAAACCAAAATATTTTTAACAGTTGTGGAATGATTCACTCATACAGAACCTATTGTAATGACAAAACAGAGACAGAGCTAATAACTTGGAAACTGATGAAATTCCATCAACTAATGGATCTAGAGCTGAGAAATAAAAAGTTGGGGTATGATTGACCAACTCGCAAAAGACTTTACAAGAGAAGACATAATATATTTCAAACACAATTTCACCCATGTCCCAAAAGCCTGTTTGACCTCTTGCAAGTGACTTTGGAATATGAACGCATACAAGAGCCTGTTTAACATTGTTCTTAGAAAGAAATTTAGCAATACACATCTTTGTCAATTATTGTTGTAAACTTCAGGAAATTGCAGGGTCAGCTTCATGCTTTTGTAGTTCTTTGTTTTGATTCTAATTGAAAGAGAAAAAACGTTTTGGAACTGAAAATCTTTGAAAGATATTTAAGTGAAGTAGATGGAGAAAGATGAGATGTAGAAGCTGATATTTTTGCATATCTTACATAACATCAGTCACCACATATTTATAATAAAAAATCAGAGTAGTCTCTGTTTTTTCTACTCACACGAAACTGAGTCTCCAGAAATATCTACCCACAAAACATAATTTTTTTTTTTGGTAATCCCCACAAAACATAATTAGCTCTACATTTTAGCTAAAGACACAAGCAACCTCACATACAAAAAATACACAGTAGATGCATGATAGTAGATGCATGATGAGTTTTAAAAACTCCTTTGACTTATTTTACCTGATCTAGAAAATTCTTATCCCCACGTTTTCTTCATTTTTGACACACTTTCATCTTTAAAGACCTCAACGGCTCCATCACTCTGCTCTTTCCATTTGCCGCTACTCCTCTCGCCACTCTGCTTTCATCTTTTGAGACCTCAACGGCTTCATCAAAATCTGTACACCACACTTAATAATCGTGTCATCGTTCCCCGCGCATATGAATTCAAATTGAATCTCGCTCGTAGTTGCGTCCTCTTCAAGACATATGTGCTCTTTAAACAGGGCCCCAGAAAATACTAACAGATGTTCAGTTAGGAGGTCATTATACGATCTCGTAGAGTGGTAGAGAAGTTCACTGATGAGAACTCCGTTGCTTATTAGACGACAAAAAATTTGAGGGTTCCACCGAACCCGTTTGGCTGGGGAAAGCAGGAGGCAAGCGGTAAATGTTGAGGGCGCAGAGAATTTCCCCTGAGAGATGAATAAAGAGTTTCCTGTGGCTCTGTGAGTGAACTCTGCAGGTATCTTTTTACCTGGTAACAATACACACATGTAATCCCATCGGCGTATGATTACCTTTCTTGCTTCTTCAGAAAGTGACAAACAATTGAGGAAGGTGAATTCTCTGCGAGGATTGTAGAAAGGAGAAGATACTCTTATCGCGTCTTTCTCCAATCTAACACACTTGCAGTTGTTGGGAGTGATATACGCTCTTGGTTCATAGAATGAGAAACAGACGCTTTTGAGTGATCCACACTCAGTTGCATCGAGTAGCACAAGCGAAAGCGGAAGACCCTGCAGTGACACCAGCTTTCTGCAGTTTTGGACTTTAAGAATCTCTAGCCCAGGGAGACCTATGACGCAATCTGGAATCTTCTTTATATCACTGTTTCTTAGGTATAATAACCTTACACTTTCTGGGACATGTGTTAATCTCGTCAAGCTTCTGTTGCCTAAGAAAAGCTCGTCAAGACAAGACCGACGTCCAACAACGGATGCAGGAACATCATTTATCTTTGTATCTCTTACATCAAGATACTTGGTGTTGCTAGAAAAATCTGGAAAAGTTCTCAATTGCGAGCAACCATTCATTTCGACTCTCTCAAGAGATGCTAAGTTGATGTTTTTGGGAATAACTCGTAGATTTTTGCAGCTAGTCATCCAAAGTTCTTTCTGTTTGTGAAGATCCCTGATAGAGGAGGGAAGCTCCACCAAACTTGTGCAAGACATAAGTGTCAATTTCTCGAGATTAGTAGCCTCGGAAAGATTTGGGATTTCTTTCAGCTTGAAGGAATAGCTCAAATCCATCTCCTTGAGATTTGGGAGGGGCTGCATGTGTCAAACACAACAAATGAGAAAAATCATACTTTTGGAGGTTTTAGAGATTTTTAATAGATAGGAAATACCAACCTGGACTCCATCCCAGAGCTTTTCGAGTTTGCTGTATGGCATATGCAACTCAACTAGACATTCTGGTTGACAAGTTGGAGGAAGACGTTCTCTCGGGTAAAATTTCCATTGGAGTAACCTTAGACGAGGTAAGTATTCTATGTCCCCTAGTATTCTCAATGTATCACTTTCTCCATAAATTCTTAAAAATCGGAGATTGCGCATTCCTTCAAAGGCTTTCCCACTTATAGAGAACTTGCTCATCTTGGACATATTAAGTAATATACCTATGATAGATCCAGTGCCCTAACAAACATTCCAAAACAAGACTTAGAAACTGTTACCGAGAAAGAAAATGGCAAAGTCTCTAGAGAGAATCTATATATATGTAAGAACTTTACCGTTTCATTTAAAAGAGAGATTGTTGCTGAACTATCTGTCTACCCAGGTGTTCTAGTAAAGAGTGCATCACTATCCACGGAGAAAATATATATTTTCTATTTAAAATTCTCACCCTGTAAGGGAGTTGCACAAGAGATTTGACGGCTAGGGTCTTGAGTCCATTTTCGACATCCAAATTACTGTCAGCAAGCATAGTTGTCAAACCATCATCAAAATAATGATCGTTGAAGATGCATGCAATATGAAGAAATAGAGATTGATCTTTCTTCGAAAATTTGTCATATCCCACTCTTAGCACATCCTCAATCTTTCTATCAAGACTAGACTCGATCTTAGATAGCTGAAGTTCCCACTCGTTCTTGCTCTCGCCACGTAAAGATGAACCCACAACACAAAGTCCTAATGGAAGATTACCGCAAAGCTCAGCTACTTTACTTGCAACCTCTTCGAAACCATCTCGTACGTGATTTTGTTTGAAAGCAGATAGACATAGGATCTCTACAGCTTCTTCCTTGGATGGAAAATCCACATGGTATATGTCATTTATCCCATGTGCCTTCAAAATATTTGTATCTTGTGTGGTAACAATGACTCGACTTCCGAAACCAAACCAAGAACGTTCTCTAGCCAAAGCATCTAGTTTCTCTAGCTCATCTACATCATCAAGAATGATAAGCACTCTTTGATCTTGTAGCCATTCCTTTATCGCTCATAAATTTTGTACCCTCATATCCCGTTGGTTCAAAACCTTAGACAAAAGTTGGTTTTGCAAACACAACTTTGAATCATAATCATCAACACCCATTATGCTCTTATAACTTCCTCCCCGAAGGTTCCCCATGAAACATCTAAGTTGAAAACCGCTAGATAGTTGGTTAAATAAGGCTCTAGAGATGGTAGTCTTACCAATTCCTGCAGGACCCCAAATTCCAATCATCTTAACATCATCACACTCTAGGCATAGCAAAGAGTACAATTCTATGAAGTGAGCTTCCATTCCCACAACACCATCAAAATCCCTCGACGGAGTAACATTCAGTATGTTGGAAACACTTGTAACAAGTTTTTCGACCATGGCGGCTTCATCAGTCCTAACAAAAGAAAACAAAATCTCCTTGATGGCTATCATTGAAATACCGATCAGTATAATTCATTGAGCCAAAAGTTACAAAAAACAAACCAGTTACGAGAGTGCTCTCCAGCTATGGTTGCTACATATCCCAAAGTTTTGATCCATCTCTGCTGTTCTTTCTCTGTTTTCCCTTCACAAGTTTTCTCAAATGCCTTTCGGAATTCTCCCTTTTGTTTCCGTACATGGGACGGATCAACGTCGTAAAAAATGGGCATCACGATCTGCCCTGAAGCGTGTTTGCATTTCAAGATTTCAACCAATTCATCTAAACACCAGCTCGAAGAAGCATAATTTTCTGAGAGCAAAACGATGGAGACTCTGGATTCTCTAATGGCTTTCACGAGTTCAGGGCCGATCGTATGTCCTCTCTCGATCTCTTGATCTTTGAACGTGGTGATCCCTTTGCTTGCAAAGTAATTGTGTAAATGACTCATAAACCCTTTACGGACATCTGCACCATGGAATCTCTTAACGTGAGCAGAATGAGCAGAAGAAGAAGCCATGAGGGAGATAGAGTAAAAGAGAGGTTGAAGAAAGTATCTATATATCACAGTGACATTGGATAAGATATCTATGGAGTAAGAAACAAGTTCCTGCTATATATAGTGAAGCGAAACACGTAAAGAAAAGTAACTTTGACAGAAAAATACAAACATGTGTCCCCCGAAGTCGTTGTGGCCCCAAACATACTATTTTTCTTGTCTTTTGTCATGATGTAATAAATTTATTTTTACACTCACAGAGTTAAAACTTAACTAGGTAAAAACAATTCGGTTACATCATTCCGGTTCAATTATAGCTCGACTCGCTTTTGTTTTGTACATTTCCTTAATTTCTTCTGTAGTGTAGGTGATCATCGACAGAGAGCACTCCACTTTTTGAGGGCACAAATCTAAAGTTTTCATTTACCGATCATTGTCAGAAATTGAAGATCAATGACGACGATGCCCAATCTTCCTAGAGATTTGGTATAATCGCAAGGAGCTTAAGTCCCTAAGCCCTAATATAATTCCTATATAAGAAACTTGAGAAAAGAGAGCTGCAATCATCCTTCGTGCAAGAAAAGGGACATAAAACTTGGTACTGTGGAAAATACAAGATTGACAATCCCAAACTTGTGCCAAGGTAAATTAAGTTTACCAAGCACCAGCAGAAGAGTTTTTTTAACTTTTCAATTTTATTAAAAAAGTAAAGATGACAATGTCTTTGATCATTCCTTTTCAAAATTAAGATAGAGAGGGAACATTATGTTTACAAGCACGACACTTACAAGATCTTGAAGATCGTCACTAACCAAGAAATTTCTGTCATCAAAATTTTTTTCTGTTAACAAAATTTCACTCCGGGTTATCACCTAGAAAAACAGTAAAGATTCACCAAAGATAATACAAAAATAAGACGACCGACGAGTACGCGCGTTATATTGCAGCGATCACTTATTAGGTGAGCCAGTTTATGAGGAGTGAGTTTGGAGACAAGTTAAGTCATCAACCTCTGCTTTGATCTCTCTTTTGAGTTCTTCTTTGTACTCTTCAAACGTGCCTTGGAAGAAAGTCACTGTTCCGTCTTGAACAATTCAGATTTCTTTCTCCTCCTCGTCCTCACAGACTCGCGATATGAGTCTCGAGTCATAACTCACCAACACAACTCCTCCTTTGAACGAATACAGTGCATCCGCCAAGGCATATATAGGCTGCATATCCAAGTGATTTGTTGACTCGTCAAGAACCAAAATGTGTGGCTTTGTCATTGAGATCGAGGCTAACACAACCGTAGCCTTTTGTCCTCCATACAGATTCCCAATCGGAGTTACATGGTTGTGACTTGGTAGCCCAAACTTTCCCAGTTGCGCACGAACGGCCTCTTGTTTGCTACATCCCTTTTGGTCAGGATGAAGACGAAGAAGATACTCAACCGGTGTCTCCTCCATTGTTAACTGCTTAGCAAAGTGATGAGAGAACCTCCCGATCCTCAGCTTCTGGCTTCTTCTCACTTCACCCTCACTCGGAACCAAATCTCCCGCAACAAGATTCAAAAGAGTCGACTTCCCAGCTCCATCAGGCCCATATATATACCAATGATATTCGCATCCTCCAGCCACCACTGATCTCACTAGTTGGACTCGCTAGCATATGTTCCGTGAAACCTAAGCCGGCAAGAATCTTGGAAGCCCGAGCTTCAGCAGCATTTGACTTCAACTCGTGTAGCTTGTCATACACTTGAGCCAGCTTAACTCCAGTATCATCATCAGAAGAAGAAGAAGGATTCTCCAGAGCTGCAGCTGCTTCCAGAGCCTCAGCTTCTTTCCGTAACTTAGCCAGCTTTTCATTGGCGGAAACAACTGCTTCCAGAGGAAGCGTTCCATCACCGACCACCTCTTGCGCAACAAGAAGAATGATTAATTCTATAAATAATTGAATTAATCATTCTCTATGTTTATTCGCATCACAATTTTCATTTTTAGAGCAAAAAAATAAACATGCAATCTAATGTTGATACTAAACTACCACGGGTATATATAAGCTTCAATCCTTTTTTTATTATTGTGCATGCAAGTAAGAAATATACTGTAACTTTGTATCGTGCTTTTTGTTGGAGTACTTTGCAAGTAATAACTATTTTTGTATGGCCACTTACTATTTCTTTCTTAATGGGCTTTGTTATATGCTACACTAAGATAGTATGATTCGTGTTACATTGAGATTATCTATGCCCTTGGGTTTATTCTTGACAAGAAAATAGGAATTGGTATAACCAAAGCGCATAGATCATGGTATCAACTACTGCAAGGGATTCTCACAACGTGAAACTTTACGATGCACTTTTGGATTCCATGACCAATTAGTAGTCCCCATATCTTCCATATCATTAATTGAGTGGATGTATTTTGTATCCATATTAGGACTGGTAAAACATATGGAATCAATGTGTTACTTTTATCGATTGAGGGGAGTACATATGGTAACTGTAATTAGCAATTACAATTTTAGAACTTTTTATCACCATTTTTGCTTATTTTTTACTTATGTTTTGCTTAGTTTTTGCTCATTTTTGTTATATTTTTTTTCAGGCTATAACAGATTCAGTTGATCTCCAATTCCGCCATCCTGCCTGCAAATCTCATGCTGGAACTCCAAAGACAAAAAAAAATGACCGAGGAGATAAAATTCGAGATTAGAAGTGTCTTTAGAATGAAAGCTGTTCTTCGGTTCATACCATATTCCTATTGGCTACATGGGACTTGTCAGCTTCAGTTGACAAGTCCACCAACCGGTGCATTACTTATCCCCAACTGCAGTACAGAAACATCGTTATAAAAATCCAACGTATTATAAAATTAGATATTTAACACACTTGCGATTAAATATTTATTAATAGTTATAGTTATGAATTCACCAACATTTTCAACTCGGCGTCTTCGTTAAGCAGTGCCATTGATAGGATGCTTCGTGACTGTCTTTCCCGCCTAGGAGCTCCTCGTAATTTGCTTCCGGTCTACTTCGATTGTACCAGAGACTTGGGGTAACGTTTGGCGCTTCTTTCTTTATTTTTTGTTCTCTTTTCTGCTTTGTAATAAGTTGCTGAGCAACATTTTTTCTTGTCTTTACTGGTTTTCTGCTTGGTGATGCCATTAATATGCTTTATCTATAGTATGATTAATATCATTTTATATATCAGATAGATATATATATATACTTTTTGTCAACATATATATAATAAAGCAAACAAAATATGACTAATCTTATATATAATAGGAGAGTTGCTCTCTCCTCCTAGGCTATCCACATCAGCAAAAAAATCATTAATTGTATTTAAGATATTTAATATATGTGTATTAATATTTCTTTATATATATTCCTATTTTACACATAAACAAAACTAAGAAAAATACACAAACAATTTAATTGATTAATATAAAGTATGTGATATCTTGATGTTAAAAGTTAAAAGAAAGTTGTAATATAAAATGGAGATGAAATAAAGAAATATTTAACTTGAAATAGTATATAGTTAGGTTTTAACTCAAAGGATTTATCCTATTTAAAAATGTTATAATGTGCTTACAAGTAAAAAAGGTACAATATAAATTATTTAACATAGTAAAAAGCTAATAAAAAATTAGAGTTAGAGTTTGTTTTATTAAAAAATAGAAGTCGAGTTATTATTTAAATTTCATTGCAACGAAAAGTATGAAAATTTTAAGAATGGTGACATGTTTGTTTCAAAAATACAATTTATATTTACAAAACTAACATAATAGAAAATAATCAATTGTCATATGCTACCACAACAAAGCATATATGTAAGAAGTTATACATGTTTTTGTTTTTCATCATATTTTGAGTGCAATTGCGATTCTACACCATGTTTACAAATTTTAACGTTGAGTCAAATGCATATTAAATTTTAGAAATAGAAAACTCGAGATGAAGTAAGGTGTTAATATCTTAATAAAAAAAATTGATCATATTGTTAGTGTTAATTGTTGGGTTAACTCAAAATATAACCAAAACATGGAAGTTAACATATAACCATCATAATTCAAAATTTCAAATCAATAAATATAAATAAAATCAAACAGAAAAATTATCGCAAACAACCCGCGCTTGCGCGGGGCTTTAATCCCTAGTATCATAAATTATTGACACTGATGACGTTTATTATTCACATATTCAAGATTCTTACTTTGGCTTTGAATTATAGATATGGAAAACCATATCTATTCAAGGTTTCTGTTGAGAATTCTAATGTTGTCTTCCACTGTGACACATACAAGGTCATATAACTTATTACCCAGTATCGTTAAGAAATTTGGTAAAGATAACTTGTAATCATCAGGTCGTCATAATGCTTTCTTGTTTTTTAGTCTTTTTGCCAAGAAACCATTTGTAAGGCTTTTCTCTTTGTAAAACCAACCCCTTCATTAATATGAAATTTACAGTTTAGCAAAAAAAAAAAAAAATAGTTAAAAAAATTTCAGAGTTGTCTTCTTCTCAAGTAACTTTTTAAGGTACCTTTTGACGCAATATTTTTTATGAAGTTATTATTAGTTGTTACATCATAACATTTTATATTTGATTTCTTGCAGAGTACACAAGAAGCCGCAAACGTCCAAGGAAATGGATTCAATGCTTATGGAACTAAGTTATTTTCTGATTTCAACACATGATGATATTTTTAGTGCGTTAAAATTTGAAGCTAACTACATTGATTATGTGTGTAGGAGATCTCCTTGATGCTTCTTTAAAGTCCAACCGATGAAATAACACCTTCATCCAAGAGGACTGAAGACGATCTTGCTGGTGATAACGAAAATGCTTGAAAATCGTCCATAAAAAACCATGTCTGCATCAGAGGAAAGTTATGATGTAAGTTTTGTATTACTCATGTCAAAGTTGAGAAGATCGAAAAAACTGTGACAAATATCAATTGAAAGTTATATCATTTAGGGCTTAACTTGCAAAAAGAATTTAGTTGGATTGTTTTTTTTTCACAAAAACCTAAGTCAAACTATTAAGTTACGACGTTCGGTTGGCAAATTGTTGGACCATTATTTTGCCATTCACATAGTAACATATTTATGCACCTTTTCTCTATTATTAAGACAATCATTTAGAATTATTCCTTTATAATTCCGTTGAGGGGAAAAAATGACACAACAACGAAGCCACACATGTATCCAACCACCCTTTGGCATTATAATATGATGAAGATTTTATATAAATGTTCTCTCATCCTAACAGATAATAATTCAAATTTAGATTTAGCTAATTATATGCTAACCTAAAGCTGCCCACAAGAAGACATGTGCATTGACTTCTCAACACCTTAAGTTCATTTTAACTTTTCATTACTCTCTCTATATAATATCTCTCTCTAAGCCAATCCACAAAACTTGCATATGCATCTATCATCAATGGCCCCAAATTACAATCCTTCCTCTTCCTCCATTTTCTTGATTTTGTCTCTTCACTTCCTTTCAATTCTAGCAACCGGAAACATCCACATCACCGATAGAAAAGCTCTTGAAATCATCATCGGCGGCGGTGAAAGCTCCGATGACAATTCTCCGGCGCCAGCTCCTCAGCCTGAAAACTGTCCTCCGCCGCCTCCACCTCCTTATCTAACACCATCACCGCCCCCACCGCGGCCACTTCCTCCTCCACCGCCACCACCATTCTCGAGTCCACTAATAGAGAAAGTTTATCCAGTCATCAAGAACTTCCAGAACCTAATCGAAGACGATCCAAACAAGATACTCGAAACATGGGTTGGCACCGACATTTGCGCCGAGGACAAATACATAGGACTCGAATGTGCCAAGTTCCCGGGAACGAACAACCTCGCAGTCGCGAGTATCCAATTCAACCAGTTTAACTTGGGCGGCAAGAAACTTCGGCTAGATAACTTCCTCGACAAGTTAGAAGAAGTCACCATCTTCCACGCAAACAGTAACAATTTTGTTGGCTCTGTTCCTGAAGTCAGCAACTTGAAGTACCTCTTTGAGCTTGACCTCAGCAACAACAAGCTCTCTGGAGAGTTCCCGAGCTCTGTCTTGAAAGCAAAGAACCTCACGTTCCTCGACCTCAGATTCAATTCTTTATCAGGCTCTGTGCCTCCTCAGGTTTTCAATCTCGATCTTGACGTCTTGTTCATCAACAACAACAATCTTGTTCAGCGACTTCCCGAGAATCTCGGATCCATCACCGCTCTTTACCTCACATTCGCTAACAACAGGTCACATAAGCTCCAAACATAGTTATTTACTGCTTCTTCTTTTTTTACTCAAGAAACAAACAGAGTAGATAAATTAAGTATTTAAAGATTCTTTTCGGAATTTTCATGTGATGTGATGCAGATTCACTGGTCCTATTCCCGGAAGCATTGGTGACATTAAGTCCTTACAAGAGGTTCTTTTCTTGAATAACAAGTTAACCGGTTGCTTACCATACCAAATCGGGAAGCTAAACCGAGCTACCGTTTTCGATGCGGAGTCTAATCAGTTGACCGGTCCGATTCCCTATTCTTTCGGCTGCCTAGACAAAATGGAACAGCTCAATTTGGCTAGAAACAAGTTCTACGGTACTATACCGGAGATCGTCTGCGAGCTCTCAGCCCTCAGAAACCTTTCTCTCTCGTTCAACTACTTCACGCAGGTTGGTCCAAAATGCCGAAAACTCATCAAGAGGAAGGTTCTTGACGTGGGAATGAATTGTATTCTAGATCTTGAAAATCAAAGAACGTCATGGGAATGCACCAAGTTTTTCTTGCGGAAACAGAATTGTCCCAACTCCAAGTCTTTCTTTTATGTCCCTTGTGGGAAAGATCCGCACCGGATTAAACCGGATCAAGAAGAACTGGATGGTCAGGCTTCGCCTCCGGTATCTTACGGCGCTCTTAACCCGGACCGGATTCGGAATCTCTAGTCAAAATCAAGTTGTTGACAAGTACTACATTATCCATCTTTTCATATTTGTAACTTGTAAGTGTAACTTACTGAATAAAGACAAATAACTTTGTATATATTATTTAGGTGACTACAAGCAAAACAGGATTTGTCTTGATCGGACCGGGTTAGGTCCTTGCAAACCGAACCAGAACATGTGTAGATTAGACTTTTGTTATTAGTATAACGTTGCCACTAGAGTCAAAAAGTGAAGAGAAGCAAGACAAAGGTTACAACAAACACAGAAAGCCCAAGTTGGGTCGGTTTGGTAGATGGATGACCATAGCCTTTGGTCGCTTCAGCCGTAAGTTTAGCAATCATCATGAGTTTCGAATCCATTTTCGGCTTTTCTTGCTTTTCACACGTTCCATATGGCATGTTCTCCTGCACACACACACACACACACGTAACGTTTATTAACATCATTTTTATAACATGCAAAATCCATATTTGCTTCACACGAGTATACTAACCTTACAAGCGGCTATATCGTCACAGCCGCAAAGTGTATGACCGTTTGCAACATCTACTGCTTTTGGAGGTCCTCCACCATCGCTTCTCTAAACCACGCACATACAATGTTAGCACTACTAAAATGTTACTTAAACCGGATCATCAACTCACATTATCTTACATACCCTGTAGAAATCGACTGCTATGAAGTTAGGCCAGCGTTGTCCCGAGGCTTCTTGACATTTCTTGATCGTGTCAAGAAGAGGAGCAGAGTTCTGTTTACAAGATCCAACAAAATCCCCAGTATCCGGGAAATAGTTGACAAGAACAAGTGATCTCGATTTATCTCCCATAGCAGCTGATTCCGGTCTATTGGTACACACTCCTGCTCTCATCCCTCCATTCCCGTCTAAAAATCATAACATTATATTAATTTCATATGTACGATGTATCAATCTATTTGAAAGATGTGTTAATTTGGACACACTCACATTGATTTTCTATCATGTATCTCCATATAAACGCGATTCCGTCGGACTCTTCTTTACGAGGATCTGACGTGAAAACCAGCAGCCGTTGGTTCTTGCTTACCATGTCATCGAGGGTAGGCCAATCCTCTCCGTTCTTGGGCATACTTGTTACCGGAAACATGAAATTTCGTAAACCGGATGCATCAAACACTCTGTTTAAACCATTAGGAGATTTTACGTAGTCCTCGAGGATAAGCGTCACAACCACATCCTTGTTCTTCTCTAGATACACTTGAAACTCCTTGAAAATGTTAACCGCCGGTTGCTACGTACAAAACCAAAAACCAAATTAGAAACTTTTTCTACGTTTGGACCGATGGACTTATGTGTGAGTTTATGGAACTTACGTACGCCGTGTAGTTGAAGCAATTTCCACCGTAAGAATGGCAAAGCCATACATCATTTTGGAAGTCGTACATGTCAAGCATAAACCCTCTAACACCATTCTGAAATAAACCCACAATAAAAAATAAAGATAGTATCAGAATAAATAATGAAACTTTTGAGATGGGTTTATGAAGAAGAGAAGAAGGAAGATATCTACAATGAGTTGGCTTGTGATTGAATCTTGTTGGTTGGAAGGAGCAAGAATCATAGAGCCTGTGGCTGATTTTGCACCCATTCGAGCAAATGAATTGTGGGTCGTTAACCACGAGTATTTGTTGTAAGGCAGTCCTTTTACCTTTTGACACGTAAACATGAAACTGATCGGTTAATCAAATTAGATATTTAAAACCCAAATGGCCAAATGATTAATAATGAAAAGAACAAAAAAAAGAAGAACCTTGGAGGTGGGGTTAATGGGTTGCATACGAGAGCATCTAGGTCGGAAGTTGTCGCTTGCGAGACACGACTCGCAGCTTAATCCCGGATCGCAATTCTTGCTCACGATGCATGTTTCTCCTTCCTATCAATCAACGCACACATCAACACTTTTTTTTGTAAATTCAACCGAAACCTCAAATAGGGCTTTTATGATCAATTATTGGTGATTTCAAGAAGGAGATTGTTACGAGTTAATTACCTTGAGGGCAGAAGAAGGACTAAGAATAAGAAAACATGGAATGAGAAGAATTGTTAGTAAGGTGAATCTCGGAAACATTGTCTTCTTTCTTACTTCAAAATCCCATCTAGAATATTTAAAAAGAAACCCCCTCAAAGATTTTCCCGTTTTGGGAAGACGGACGCAACTACTTTGAAAATTCCAACAGACTTCAACCGGTGATTCGCATTTGCCTACAAATAAAAAAAAAAGAAAACTTAAAATGTCTAAAAAAATAAAGTCAAAGGAAAGGAATTGCGGGCATCTCGGAGACAATGATGATATTAATAGCTACAGAAGATTGTTCTTGCTTTTCTCTATGGTTTCTTTCTTTTTGTACTTTACATCATTACATGCCATATCGATTCAGAATCTCATCAAAACATGAAGAAATTGAATGAGGTCGACATCATCATCAAATAATAAAATATCAAGCTATGAATAGCATGCGAGCTACATTAGTAAAGTGCTTTCATTTTACGAAAAATACGTCTGTGCCGGTCCAATTTAATTATAGAAAGATAATAACACAGGAGAGAAACTAATTGTGTTTGAATAAGTTTTTACATTAGAAACTCTATAAATTAGTAATGTCAGGACTTTGATATTTTATCAATTTATAGAGTTATTAATATATAGATTTTCACTAAAAAATAACTTTCAGAAAAAGAAAATTCAATAATGATATCTTTTAAAGTTTCATTCAAAGTTTCAAAGTAAATAAGAACTTTCTTTTATACATATATTTTCTTAATTTTTTTGTTTGATGTTTGCATATTTACTTTATTTTTTCATACTTGTCATATTCTTTTAAGTTCCCTTTTTCTTTTAATTTCCATATATGTTTGGAGTGTTTTAGTAGTTAGATATCTTAGTTATATATATATAATATATAATTTTTATATAATAATTATTAATTTATGATATTATTCATACCATATTTTATATATATTTTACATAGGAGTTATTATTTTATCGAAGTATGTCATATTTTACACTGGCCCAACTCAGGACCGGATAAATTTATTAATTTATCGTGTTTATTAATTTATCGAGTATTAACTTATAGAGTTTATACTGTATATGGTTGTTTGAATAAGTTCTTATATTTGCTTTCATATTATATGGTCATTCTCATTACCTACGAGCCAGTTTTTTTTTTCTGCGTGTAAATAATGTATAATGCTTTCATATTATGTGAATCACACGTTAGTTACAAAACCTTTTTGTTTTCTAAAATAGACAAATACAAATTCAGAGATCTCTGGATTCTCGATCTGCACACTGGCTTATTGTTCTATGAGTTTTTTTTGTCTCCTAAAATTATGGTTTCTAATAAACAAATTATTGGGGGTGTATGTGAAATACAATGTGAAACCAAATGACATGAAGAGATAAGATTAGCCACTTGGTAGAATAGAAAAAGCTTCAAAACGACAGATCATTGCAATCATTATGTTTAATTATTCTAACTTTAACAACAAATAACTGTAAAGTATTACAGGAAAAATGTTTTCTTTTTGAATGCATATAAAGTTAGTTATCACAAAAGATAATGGTTAGTTGCCAAAGCTAAGCTTAAATCAAGACCATTATTTACAAAATGTCTCCGTATATTTGAGGAGTAGAAAAAAACTTGAGTGGGGTGTTTTAAACACTTAAACGAACTTGGGGATGAAATCGTAAATAATGGTAAATTAGGGTAGTTTTTGGGATTCATCATTTTCATCAGAAATAGGCAAAAATAGAGAAATTTGGCTCCTTCTCTCTCTCTCTCTCTCACTCCGTCTCATTGTCACTGACCTCCTTCGACTGTCATTCTCTCAGGCGACTTGCCATTGACCTTTCCAAACGTCTCTCTCTCTCCTCTGTTCTCGGCCATGGTGGTTTATCGGCAAGCTCTCTTGCTCGCATTAACCGCATTTCTTGGAATCCAGTTACCTTTACTAACTGAAGCAGGTTCTTCTCACTTTTACCATTCGTCTAGCTTTCGAGAAACTTCCATGGGCTTTGATTCGTTTAGCATTTCACTGGTTCGAGACTGAATTAGAAGAAACTGAATGCTAATTTCGATTTTCGTAGTTTCGTTGCAGCTTCGGGAGTTTTGCAAAAATTCCATGTCTCGATTGCATTCTCTTCTTTTCTAATTCATATTGCGTGTTTATGGTGATTAGTTGCTTACATGCGAATTCACTGATGAGATTTTCCGTTACAACTTTCTTTAATTAGAAAGAAATTTCTTCACAAGATTTGTTGCTTTGAAGGTTATCTCCTGTTTCAGAACGCAAACAACTGAAATTTGATGAAAATTCTGTGACTTGTTCTTAGTTTACAAGCAAACTTCCACAAAGTTTCTCTCTTTAGACTTCAGAGCTAAAGATTCTCTCTTTCCAAATGTGTTTACAGATTGTCCATTGGACTTGGCTTCATCTAACTTCACGCTCGTGGCTTCCGTGTGCTCCAACAACACTGACAGAGCCAAATGCTGCCGCTACATGAACGCTTTCGTCGCAGTATCCGTCTCCCGCTATGCTAACCACACAACGGATCTTGGAGTCACACCAGACTTGACTGAACTCTGCATTAGCACCATCTCCAGAACCATGGAGCTCTACGGAATCCCAAGAAATGCAACTGCTTTCTGCGGACTAGGCACCAAGATTCTTGTTAACTATGACTGTGAGGGTCTGACCACTGTCACGCAAATGCTTCACTCCCCAAAGTTTGGAGATGTTTCCCAAAACTGCAAGCTCCCGCTTCCACCTGGAGATCAGTGCAAGAACTGCTTGAACTCCGGTATCACCTACCTTCGTAGTCTCGTGGATGCAGGGAATAGCATCAAGCTGAGTACTTGCCGAGATGCAACCTATGCTGCATTAGCTAGCCGCGTTGACAATTCATCGGCCCTTGAACTCGCTAGCTGCTTCTTTAATGTTGCTGAGCTTAGCTCCGCTACAGGTATACACAGTAGAGTCTTATCATTGTTTGTATATCGTTAATTTAGAGTGTCCTGACTCTTGGATAAATTTCTTGATATCTACTCAGAGTCGTCTCTGAGCCCGGAAGGTTCTCCAAGTCCAGAGGCAGCTGATAGTCCAAGCAGCGATGATCTTGTTTTGCCTCCAAGAAGTCACCATTCATATCACTTGACAGTGGTTCCGACTATTGGGATCGCTGTTACAGCTTTTGCTCTTATGATGCTCGCAGTTCTAATAGTTCTTATCCGAAGAAAAAAACGGGAACTTGATGACTCCGAGAGCATGGATCGTAATCCAGCGAAGACGTTTCCTTCTTCCCGCCCCAATGTGATGATTCATGAAGGTGAAAAGTTCTTCTAGTGTTCACTCACAAGAAATGTTTTTGAGCATGTAAAAAGAAACGTTTGGTTTAAATTTCTGCAGGTAATTCATTGGTTTTCCGGAAATTCAGCTACAGGGAGATGAGGAAAGCAACTGAAGATTTCAACACGGTGATTGGCCGTGGTGGCTTTGGGACTGTTCACAAAGCTGATTTCAGTAATGGTTTGGTTGCAGCTGTGAAAAAGATGAACAAGAGCTCTGAACAAGCAGAGGATGAATTTTGCAGAGAGATAGAGCTTCTCGCTAGGTTGCATCACCGCCATCTAGTTGCTTTGAAAGGTTTCTGTACTAGGAAGAACGAGAGGTGAATTTACTATACTTTCCTGTGGAAGAGTTAATGGTTTTTCTTGTGTTCATCTAACTAGAGAATTTCCAGGTTCCTTGTCTACGAGTACATGGCAAATGGGAGTTTGAAGGATCATCTACATTGTAAGCTCATGATTTCCATATTTTCTTGCTATGTCGTAGACCTGGATTGAGAATCTTGAACGTTGTTTTTTTCCCATTTCTCAGCAGCCACTGAGAAACCTCCACTTAGCTGGGCAATAAGGATGAAAATTGCAATCGATGTGGCTAACGCTCTGGTAAATTTCCATAGCCTTCAGCTACATTTCTCGTATAACTGATACTCTATGATTTGTATTACTGTTCTTAGTTCTTGGCTGGATATTCTTGTTTTTGCTCCAGGAGTAT
The DNA here is from genome assembly GCA_902728155.2 of Microthlaspi erraticum. NCBI lineage: Eukaryota > Viridiplantae > Streptophyta > Magnoliopsida > Brassicales > Brassicaceae > Microthlaspi > Microthlaspi erraticum. The sequence continues at coordinate 127,226 of CACVBM020001097.1, forward strand.
CTTCATTTCTACTGTGACCCGCCTCTCTGCCATAGAGACATAAAGTCAAGCAACATATTACTTGACGACAACTTTGTTGCTAAGGTGCGTCTGCATCTTATAACAATCACATTGGCTTTCCAGTTCGTTTCACCTCTTGAGGAAATTGATATGTGGGGTTATCACGTTGCAGCTTGCAGATTTTGGCCTTGCACATGCTTCTAGAGATGGCTCCATTTGTTTTGAACCTATTAATACTGATATCCGTGGAACTCCAGGTTAGGATACAAAGGAAACAAACTAAATCTTTGAATATTGAGCAGTTTCTAAAACCGTGAAATCTGAGTTTCAGGGTATGTAGATCCAGAGTACGTTGTAACACAAGAACTGACAGAGAAGAGCGACGTGTACAGCTATGGAGTGGTGTTACTAGAGATCATAACAGGGAGAAGAGCTGTTGATGAAGGTAGGAACCTAGTAGAAATGTCTCTGCCGTTACTGGTATCGGAATCAAGACGCATAGATCTGGTGGATCCGAGAATCAAAGACTGCATCGATGGAGAACAGCTGGAGACAGTAGTGGCGGTTGTGAGATGGTGCACAGAGAAAGAAGGCGTGGCTAGGCCATCAATCAAGCAAGTCCTGAGGCTGTTGTGTGAAAGCTGTGATCCATTGCATCTCGGGCTTGCATTGGCGGTTGAGGAAGACAAAGGACGGTCGTTGAGAGGTGACTCGGGGTTTCAAAGCGGTGACATTAAGGGATTGGCGTCTTCCTCTAGTACTACTTCAAGGTCGCATTGTAGCCGGAGTTTTCTGCTTGAGACTGGCTCTCCTCACTCTCCACCTAATGGTCTCTCTTTCTGAGTCATTTTTTGTTTCTAGAAATTTGGCACTTTGGATGATACAAACTGTGTTTTTGTAATTGCAATTTTGAAAGATAAATATGTTTTCTAACAAGAGTCTCAGACTTGTTTTATTTCGTTGCCAGTCTCAGTAAATGGCAAATCCCTAATCCAAAGTCAAGCATATATAAATAGCCATCTTTTAGAAAACCCCAACAACAACAAGAAAACAACAAAACAGATGATGATCTAAACCTAGACTAATGGTCAGGGCACAAAATGTGATTTTTATTCATAATGGAAACTCTCTCCTACTCTGTAACCTAGATTTTTTCACTCAATAAAATTTCTCTTAATCTCCTGTACAGGTAGCACTATCTCCTATTACATCAGTCCCAAGCCAGGCGGTCTCTGGTTTGATCGGTTCTTGTTGCTTTGTTCTGACTTCTACCATGGACCGGTTAGCGTCCTTCTCAAGCATTGCCTTTTGCTGCCCCACGGTTTCTTTGACGATTCCTTCAGCTGCCAATTTAAAAGCAGTAGTAGTGAACAACAGAACCAAAGGACTATTCATACAAACAGAAAAAAGATGCAAGAAGCAGAAAATGTAGCTATCTGGAGTTTGAGCTGCAGTTGGGGACATGCTTGTTTAGGAGATAACATAAAGTTTAGTTTAAAGTTTGGTCTTTTGCTGCTGATGCTACAGTGTAAAGGGTTTATGCATGAATTTATATAAAAAAGAAGTAAAGTCCTTAGATAATTTACCTCATTCTTCTGCATTTCCACCATTTCAGCCTGCAATATAAGGGCAAACTCAGTATCAGAACCAAGTCCTAAATTCTGAGAGGGAGGAACAGAAAACAAACAGAGAGGTATGTGGGAAACCGAAAAGAAACCTGTTTTCTCTGTAGTTCTTGGTTCACTTGCTTGAGCTTTTCAATTTCGGCTTCCAGTTCCAAAGTATAAGCCTGCAATTAAGAAAAAAACATGGAAAATTAAACATTTTGATACTACAAGTGGCTCAGGATAGAAGAAATCTTTTGCTGATTAGATATGATACTCACCTGCTTTCGAGCTCTTGATCTAGCAGCTGATTCACGGTTCTTGATCATTCTCCTTTGCCTCCTCTCGATAACCTTCTCCAGACCTGTATTGCTTCTCCTTCCTCGATTAAGCACATACGGAACTGGTGACAAAGAATTGTTCTCTGCGCTGCTTGTCCCTGGAGAAGTTGCTGCAACAGTGACTCCATTTCCTCCAAAACTAGCTAATCCATTATTACTGTTCACAGCCCCGGGAAAACCCTTGTTGACAATACTCACAGGAGAACCAAAAGCTACATTTGCTTGCTTAGGATAAATGGTCTGAGGCAGGCGCTGCTGCTGCTGCTGCTGTAGATGTGGCTGATTCAGCTGTTGCCGTGGCAACTGCTGCTGTTGTTGCTGGTGCATTGGTCCACCCACTTTGAGGCCTAAACCAGGTGACTGACTCAAGATCACAGAATCATTATTCCCATTGAACGATATGCTGTTTTGATTTGGCTGACCAAACCCAAAACCTAAGCCGTTAGCAACACTGTTGTTACCATAAAACCCATTGTTGTTGTTGTTGCTTCCATTGACTTGACCCATCTGCTGAGCCTGACTACAGTTATCTTCTCTGACAACTCCAGCTCGAAACAGAAACTCCTCAAGTGTCATCTCCCCTAAAGTCTGTTGCCTCCCTGGAAGAGGCGCATTCGAGTCACCACCGCCTCCACCTCCGCTGCTACCTCCTATCATGTTACTGTCCTTGGTGATCAGACATTTCCAGACCTCATCAACAGTCTTCTGACTAATCGTTCTAGGCAATGTCAACGAGCCTTGCCTCTGCAGATTCCCACCGGAGGAGATACCAGCACCTGGTTGCACAACCGCTGTAGCAGCAGCTGAAGAAGAAGAAATCATGGCCATGGCCTGAGCTTCCTCAGCAGTCCATATGCTCTTCAGGAGCTCGTCCATGTTCATCGACCCGAAGTCTCTTCCTGGTCCACCTAGAGTGTTCTGAAGCTCATCAAATGTCAGGGAGTAAACAGAGGACTGCCTCGCCAAGGGCATGACACCACCCGTTGGCTTCATCTGGTTGCTCCCTTCCCCTCCAGACGGACCACCACCACCTCCTAAATTGTTGAAATTGATGTGAGTTCCCATACTCTTTGTCTTCACTCTTCCTTCTTCTTCTTCAGTGAAAACAAAGCTTCAAAGCCCTCTTCTCGCTTGCTTTTGAGAGGTAAAAAAGACCAAAAAATTAGCAGTTAGAGTGGATTACACAGTGCTAAGAGTCCATGAAACAGATATATTTTGTAAGGATATGTGTCACATGATGCATGTTCATATCAATATCATAAGAGTTAAGTAAAGAGAGACAAAGCAAAACTGGACAAACAACATAAATGTGTGTGTGTACAAATATAAAAGCAAGGTAAAGTCAATTAATAATGTGGTCAGATCTTTAGATAACGCTTGTAATAATTAAACCCCAAAAAAAACGTAAATTGATGACTTTTTTTTGAGGAAAGTGAATTCATACTAGGTACAGTGTTTCTCTCAGATACAAACATATGAGCATATCTGCAATATTATACTGACAATTTGAACAGATTAATTGTCTGCGCCTTGAGAGGATTCTAAAATTCAGAAATTATAAACAAGAAAAGTAAAGTAATCGAGACTCTAATCAACATTTCATGAAATTCGACAAAAACCCAACAAGCATGAGATGAGAAAAGATCTACTCAAGATTTCCAGAGGAAAAGCAACCCATTTCTCTAGAAAAATCGATCAAATCAAAAACCCAGAAAAAAAAACCTAATAGGATCATGAATCAGATCAATGATTTCAACAAGTTTCTCTTTTGACTTCAAATTCACTACTCCTATGTGATTCAAACACACATACACACACACAAAATGGAGCAGATATTAAGCATAGAAAAGACAACAAAAATTTGGCAAAGTGGATGATCCGACAAAGACAGATCCAGATACAAGAAACGGATAATATAAGAGAGATATCTCACCTAATTAAATTTCTTGAAAAAATTAGATTCGAGGAGACTGCGAAAACACCAGAGAAGCTCAGGGGAGAGACGACAAGTGTGTTTCTGCCGCCTCGACACGAGCAGCCATTTTAAGGGGTGAAAGCTTTTCTCTTATTTTTTTTATTTTTTAATTATTTTTATTCTGTATAATTATCTCTAACAATTAAGTTTATAATTTAATCCTTATTTTATACAGCGACGTGGACGAATGATAAAAAGACTCTTCAGATTTTAAATCATTGTTAAGATTCTATCCAATTAGAGAAGGCAACGTGGTGATACACTGGCCGTTTGTTTGGTTGTTTTGCCTTCTGACAGTGAGGATTCAAGTGGTTGGAGATCGTGCTTGGATTTTTTTCCTTCTGAGTTAAAAATAAGAATGAATTTTCTTTTCCTTTTTAGGTCATTTTTGTAACATCATATTGTTGTATTTTTAATTTTCTTAATTGAGATTTTTGAACAAAATTCAGTAAATCTTCAGATTTTCAAGATTATAGAAATGTGTGACAATCTGGATTGTTGTCATTTTCCAAAATGGTTGACGATAAGGATGGTATTCTTTTTCAACACTATACTAATTTCATCAATTAGATAAGACTGTACCATAGTTTGTCCATATTAGACTTAGGCGGGGAAAAAAGTCTATATTAGACAAGATATTATCCATAAATTAGTTTTAAGGGAAGACTATATAGGACTACATCAAATTAATAATATAAATCCCATAAAAATGTGACTCTTGTAAATCAGATGATAATATATAATATGATTTGTTCTCTCCATAATAAGATATTACATTGAATTTTGTAGCTTTATTTAGATCATCAAGAAGGAGATTAGATATTTCACAAATTGTTTAATCTTGAAAGTGTACCTTATCATTCAGAAGTGGTGGTGCTTACTTTTTGGGTGCCCATTTTGGTTACAAGCCAATGAAAATACCACACCACTCTTGAAAACAAAACAATAAAGAACACTCTTGCGTGGAGTCTAAGATCATGACTTCCAAATACAGAAAACTGTTTTCTTTCCTCATTTGGAATTATTACAATGTTTGCTTATATATTTGCTTTTGATATTCATATTTTATTCATAGCAACACTTCCACTTTTGCCACGTTAGACCGACGTATAGAGTGAGCATAAAACCATAACAGATCCCCACCTAGAAGTTTATGTAATCAAGTTTATGTAATCATTGCTTATATACACGATTCATATTTGGTTATGTAACAAACATTCTACCCTTGGACTATATACATGTATTATTTGCTTCTTCAAAATCTCTAGTTTTGTATTAGTATGGTGTTTTCTCTCACTCTAAAATATGTAAAGTAACTCAGAGTGAAGTGATAAGTAGAGTTAACTCCATTAACCCTTCCCCTCTTTCTACAAATTCATATATAATCACAAGTTTTATTTATTTTGATTTTTGACAAAAGGCTCATACACTAATGTAAATTATTTATATGCAAGAATAGAGAAAAAGAAAATGTAAACATATGTCCTAACTTATAGTTTTTATAATATTTTATTACTAGCTTTCTTCTTATTGTATATTAAGATATTTAAAAGATCTAAATGATCACTTGTGCTAGGACAGTCATGATTTCAGGGTGTTCAAGAAAGTGTTTGCTCTATAAGGAAAAAAAAGCTAATTGCTCTCTTAAGGTTGCACTAGTTTTGTACTAGTATGTTGTTCACTCTCAGTGTAAAATATGTAAAGTAACTTGAGTGAAGTGATAAGTAGAGTTAACTCCATTAACCCTTCACCTATTTCTACAAATCCATATATATATATATATATATTTTTTTTTTTCTACAAATTCATATATAATCACAAGTTTTATTTATTTTGATTTTTGACAAAAGGCTCATACACTAATGTAAATTATTTATATGCAAGAATAGAGAAAAAGAAAATGTAAACATGTCCTCCTTAACTTATTTATATATATTTTATATATATTTTATTACTAGGCTTTCATCTTATTGTATATTAAGATATTTGAAAGGATAGTCATGAATTAATTTTAGGGTGTTTAAGAAAGTATTTGCCCTATTAAAAAAAGAAACTAATTGCTCTATTAAGGTTGCACTAGTGTCTTCTTTCTTATTATACACATCTCAATGAAGAATCTACACAGTTTTTCTCAAACACTCTTTGTATTAGTAATTTAGTTTTTAGTTTGAGAAATTGATTTGAAAAAGATACAAATTGATCAATTAGACTTTCAAGGCTCAATCAACTTGGAGATGCGCTAACTTCCTCAATTGATGGTGAGCAAATGAAAACTCTGTCAAATGATTGAAATCATGAATACACAAACTCTGTCAAATGATATGGTACGATTATTGCAACTCTGGATTATATGGATGATATGGAAGTCTAGGAATGAAATGTTGTTTCAGTGCAAGACTACACATCCTAACGAAGATGCGAAGAGAGGACTAAATGCAGTATCTGAATGGCTAGAAGCAAACCATGGGTTCAGGATCAGGTGGCAACACGCAGTGCTAAGACTAGTCAATGGGAATCACCAAATAAAGGTTATTTGAAATGTAATTTTGATAGTAGCTTATGTCAAGATTTAGATTACATGGTTGTGGGTTGGATAGTACGAGATTACCAAGGAAAGTTCATAGAAGCTGGATGGGCAAAGTTAACAAGGGTTAGAGCATCTCAAACGCTGGTTTTTAAGAGGGTTTTAAGGAAAAAAACGGAATTAAAAAAAAGAAGAAAGAAAAGAAAATTGTGCAACCAAACTTTTAGCAAGAATTTTTCTAGTTGCTAAAAACCCGCCACGCGTCGCCATAAGGTTAATTCTGCATTAAGGAGAAAAATCTATTTTCTCACTTCTCTCTCTCTTTCTCCTAGCCGATGGAAACGAAGCAAATCCTTCTTCCCAATTCGTTTCCGGCAATCGGTCTCTCACTCAAGTGTATGAACGAAATGCGTCACAACACGATTTTGGAATTCTCACCCGAAGAAGTACTGTCCTGGATCCCATACCTGGTAACTAATCATCTTCCTCTCTCGCCTTTTTTTNATCATAAGAGTTAAGTAAAGAGAGACAAAGCAAAACTGGACAAACAACATAAATGTGTGTGTGTACAAATATAAAAGCAAGGTAAAGTCAATTAATAATGTGGTCAGATCTTTAGATAACGCTTGTAATAATTAAACCCCAAAAAAAACGTAAATTGATGACTTTTTTTTGAGGAAAGTGAATTCATACTAGGTACAGTGTTTCTCTCAGATACAAACATATGAGCATATCTGCAATATTATACTGACAATTTGAACAGATTAATTGTCTGCGCCTTGAGAGGATTCTAAAATTCAGAAATTATAAACAAGAAAAGTAAAGTAATCGAGACTCTAATCAACATTTCATGAAATTCGACAAAAACCCAACAAGCATGAGATGAGAAAAGATCTACTCAAGATTTCCAGAGGAAAAGCAACCCATTTCTCTAGAAAAATCGATCAAATCAAAAACCCAGAAAAAAAAACCTAATAGGATCATGAATCAGATCAATGATTTCAACAAGTTTCTCTTTTGACTTCAAATTCACTACTCCTATGTGATTCAAACACACATACACACACACAAAATGGAGCAGATATTAAGCATAGAAAAGACAACAAAAATTTGGCAAAGTGGATGATCCGACAAAGACAGATCCAGATACAAGAAACGGATAATATAAGAGAGATATCTCACCTAATTAAATTTCTTGAAAAAATTAGATTCGAGGAGACTGCGAAAACACCAGAGAAGCTCAGGGGAGAGACGACAAGTGTGTTTCTGCCGCCTCGACACGAGCAGCCATTTTAAGGGGTGAAAGCTTTTCTCTTATTTTTTTTATTTTTTAATTATTTTTATTCTGTATAATTATCTCTAACAATTAAGTTTATAATTTAATCCTTATTTTATACAGCGACGTGGACGAATGATAAAAAGACTCTTCAGATTTTAAATCATTGTTAAGATTCTATCCAATTAGAGAAGGCAACGTGGTGATACACTGGCCGTTTGTTTGGTTGTTTTGCCTTCTGACAGTGAGGATTCAAGTGGTTGGAGATCGTGCTTGGATTTTTTTCCTTCTGAGTTAAAAATAAGAATGAATTTTCTTTTCCTTTTTAGGTCATTTTTGTAACATCATATTGTTGTATTTTTAATTTTCTTAATTGAGATTTTTGAACAAAATTCAGTAAATCTTCAGATTTTCAAGATTATAGAAATGTGTGACAATCTGGATTGTTGTCATTTTCCAAAATGGTTGACGATAAGGATGGTATTCTTTTTCAACACTATACTAATTTCATCAATTAGATAAGACTGTACCATAGTTTGTCCATATTAGACTTAGGCGGGGAAAAAAGTCTATATTAGACAAGATATTATCCATAAATTAGTTTTAAGGGAAGACTATATAGGACTACATCAAATTAATAATATAAATCCCATAAAAATGTGACTCTTGTAAATCAGATGATAATATATAATATGATTTGTTCTCTCCATAATAAGATATTACATTGAATTTTGTAGCTTTATTTAGATCATCAAGAAGGAGATTAGATATTTCACAAATTGTTTAATCTTGAAAGTGTACCTTATCATTCAGAAGTGGTGGTGCTTACTTTTTGGGTGCCCATTTTGGTTACAAGCCAATGAAAATACCACACCACTCTTGAAAACAAAACAATAAAGAACACTCTTGCGTGGAGTCTAAGATCATGACTTCCAAATACAGAAAACTGTTTTCTTTCCTCATTTGGAATTATTACAATGTTTGCTTATATATTTGCTTTTGATATTCATATTTTATTCATAGCAACACTTCCACTTTTGCCACGTTAGACCGACGTATAGAGTGAGCATAAAACCATAACAGATCCCCACCTAGAAGTTTATGTAATCAAGTTTATGTAATCATTGCTTATATACACGATTCATATTTGGTTATGTAACAAACATTCTACCCTTGGACTATATACATGTATTATTTGCTTCTTCAAAATCTCTAGTTTTGTATTAGTATGGTGTTTTCTCTCACTCTAAAATATGTAAAGTAACTCAGAGTGAAGTGATAAGTAGAGTTAACTCCATTAACCCTTCCCCTCTTTCTACAAATTCATATATAATCACAAGTTTTATTTATTTTGATTTTTGACAAAAGGCTCATACACTAATGTAAATTATTTATATGCAAGAATAGAGAAAAAGAAAATGTAAACATATGTCCTAACTTATAGTTTTTATAATATTTTATTACTAGCTTTCTTCTTATTGTATATTAAGATATTTAAAAGATCTAAATGATCACTTGTGCTAGGACAGTCATGATTTCAGGGTGTTCAAGAAAGTGTTTGCTCTATAAGGAAAAAAAAGCTAATTGCTCTCTTAAGGTTGCACTAGTTTTGTACTAGTATGTTGTTCACTCTCAGTGTAAAATATGTAAAGTAACTTGAGTGAAGTGATAAGTAGAGTTAACTCCATTAACCCTTCACCTATTTCTACAAATCCATATATATATATATATATATTTTTTTTTTTCTACAAATTCATATATAATCACAAGTTTTATTTATTTTGATTTTTGACAAAAGGCTCATACACTAATGTAAATTATTTATATGCAAGAATAGAGAAAAAGAAAATGTAAACATATGTCCTAACTTATAGTTTTTATAATATTTATATATATATGGCTTTCATCTTATTGTATATTAAGATATTTGAAAGGATAGTCATGAATTAATTTTAGGGTGTTTAAGAAAGTATTTGCCCTATTAAAAAAAGAAACTAATTGCTCTATTAAGGTTGCACTAGTGTCTTCTTTCTTATTATACACATCTCAATGAAGAATCTACACAGTTTTTCTCAAACACTCTTTGTATTAGTAATTTAGTTTTTAGTTTGAGAAATTGATTTGAAAAAGATACAAATTGATCAATTAGACTTTCAAGGCTCAATCAACTTGGAGATGCGCTAACTTCCTCAATTGATGGTGAGCAAATGAAAACTCTGTCAAATGATTGAAATCATGAATACACAAACTCTGTCAAATGATATGGTACGATTATTGCAACTCTGGATTATATGGATGATATGGAAGTCTAGGAATGAAATGTTGTTTCAGTGCAAGACTACACATCCTAACGAAGATGCGAAGAGAGGACTAAATGCAGTATCTGAATGGCTAGAAGCAAACCATGGGTTCAGGATCAGGTGGCAACACGCAGTGCTAAGACTAGTCAATGGGAATCACCAAATAAAGGTTATTTGAAATGTAATTTTGATAGTAGCTTATGTCAAGATTTAGATTACATGGTTGTGGGTTGGATAGTACGAGATTACCAAGGAAAGTTCATAGAAGCTGGATGGGCAAAGTTAACAAGGGTTAGAGCATCTCAAACGCTGGTTTTTAAGAGGGTTTTAAGGAAAAAAACGGAATTAAAAAAAAGAAGAAAGAAAAGAAAATTGTGCAACCAAACTTTTAGCAAGAATTTTTCTAGTTGCTAAAAACCCGCCACGCGTCGCCATAAGGTTAATTCTGCATTAAGGAGAAAAATCTATTTTCTCACTTCTCTCTCTCTTTCTCCTAGCCGATGGAAACGAAGCAAATCCTTCTTCCCAATTCGTTTCCGGCAATCGGTCTCTCACTCAAGTGTATGAACGAAATGCGTCACAACACGATTTTGGAATTCTCACCCGAAGAAGTACTGTCCTGGATCCCATACCTGGTAACTAATCATCTTCCTCTCTCGCCTTTTTTTGGCTTGATTTGTTTGGTGTAGAGCGAACTTAATCTCAATTATTTCTCATGAACTGAAAAGGTTTGATATATTATCCGGTAGTCCATGTTTGATTGTGCTGATTGTATAGCTCGTGGTCGACTTTAGGTGGATAGAAAGTGTTTGTTTAAGAAATGTAGGAGGAGAGGTGTCACATGAAATTGTTAGAACGAGATAGAGAGATTTAATACGAAGGCGTTCTCTGTGTTTCTAATACATGTGTTATTAGTAGCTCTGTGCGTTAATGTTGGTAGTCAAATTTCTGAAATTGTAATTTGGTTTAAACAGATATAGAGAGATTTGCTTTGATGTGTGTATTGTTGTTCTGTGTAAGATCAGCTTATAAATGGGGGTGTGAATTTTGGGGTTCCCTGAGTTTAGATTATGTATATGATGTTAGCTACTTGTCGTTAAGATTCTGACTTTGTAATTTGCATATGATATAGCCGTGTGTGCAGAAACTCACACGGGCTGATCATGACGTATGGAATTTGCATGTTTGTGATTTGGTTCCTTTGCTCATTTCCGTTGATAGGTCTACCGTTTTCAGTTTGAAATCGAGTTTCAAAAACCCTGCATTTGGTGGGGACTACCTGTTTTTTTGTGTTGATTTTGTTGTTTACTGTTTTGTTTGATTGATTTTTTTAGGAGGAAGTAAAAGCTGTGGGGCATTTGAGGAATGAGAGGTTGGTGGACTTGATTGCATTCTGTTGTGAAGGAGACGAGATATTGCTCGTTGCCGAGTTTATGCCTTTCGAAACTTTCTCTAAGCATCTCTTCTACTGTAAGTCTCTCCATCATTTACTTGTTTGGTTTGATTCTCCTCATCTTCTACTACTATTGCATTTCATTATCTGAATCCAAATCACCATAGTTCCTCTGTCTCTTTTTGGTTTTTCTGTGTGCTCTTGACTTACCGTATTATGCTGTTTGTTTGTAATCACTTACTATTGTTTACTCTTTCCTTTTTTCCTGTCATCCTTGCAGTATACAGATGGGGAGGCTGTATGTTGTTACGAAGAATTTTATGAAGATGTTCCTCTGGAGAAATTAATTTCAAGGTCTTTCAGTCAATTCTTCTCTGCCCCTTGACTTCCCTCTCCTCTTCCCTGTCCAATTTCAGCCTTCGTGATATACTAAATCTGAATGTTAGTTTCTGAACCTCCAAACCACAGTTGGCTATTCTTTGTTAGTGGTTCCTTGCATCTCTTTTCAATATCGAATGAGTAACTGAAACATCATGTGTTTGGGAATATTTTTTTTGGAAAATTAATTTTTTTTTTGTTAAGAACCATATAAAAGGTTTTAGCGATGGAGGATGAAAATATTAACAACCCACACAAAAGTTTTATCATAGGTTTGTGTGAAAATTATTAATAAAAAATGTTTTAAAACCCAAATTTTGGTTCTAGGGATGGAGATGGTCTTATGTCACCATTTCAAACAGAAGCATATGGGTTCTTATATGTAGTAGAACGATCATACAGGTGAGCTACGCATTACAACCTCTTGCTTCGCATGGTTTTAGCCGCCTTGGGCACTAACATGGACGAATCTGTTTACATATTCTTTAATTTGATTTGATTCGATTCGGAGTTAATCCAATAATCCTCCTTGTTCTTCTAGTGCAACTATTAATTTATTATTATACCATTGCCAAAAGTGGTTCCACAAGACATTGGTCAATTACATGGGTGGAATACATTGGAATAGATTTTAAGCCAGTGGGAAAACAGACAAACCTCTGGAAACTAAAGCTCAAAAGAGAGAGTCTACAGCCCAAACAAGGGAGACATTTGGGATACTAAACAAAGTATATGCAAATCCAAACATTAGAACCCCAACCTTGCAAGACAATCAGAACCTGGGAGCCTAAAGCCAAGAAAATCGAGAACACCTCCGGCTATTCTTTGAGAGCGGACTTCCTCTTGAAAACGATGTGAGACACTTCTCAACACAACATACATACACATTCCATCCAAAACTATATAAAAAATTTGAATGTGAATAAAAATTCATTTTGCAGATAGAACATGAAACATTGACTTTGAAACCCAAAGTGGGCAGCTTTTTTCCTCTTTCCTCATCAACCAAACTTAATCGCAATTCTTCAAAGCCATTGATAGACAACAACACTGTCTCTTGTGTTAAATGGGTGTCTTCTCCAATCTCCGAGGACCTAAAAGTGGATCGATCCACGAAGGATTGCCTGTAGCCAATGCCTCTCCCTCGTCTCCTTCCTCATTCAAGCGAAAAGTTTCGAGCTTGTTGCCAATCTGCGTCGCTATCGTAGTCCTCATCGAGATCGCGTTTCTGGGTCGTCTCGATAACGCTGCTCTGGTCGATACCTTGACGGATTTCTTCACAAACTCGCCTTCGAGCTCGCAATCTACGACCAGAACATCCGATTTTGAGAAATGCGAGAAGTGGTTAGAGAGAGAGGATTCAGTGAGCTATTCTAGGGATTTCAGTAAAGATCCGATCTTTATCTCCAGTGGTGACAAGGTTTGCCTCAGAAACTTTCCATCTCATTTGGGTTTTTATATTCCTCTACGAATCTAGGATTTGTTCAATACCATGATCTCTGGGTAAGATTAGTCTCTTAAGCTTTGCTTGTTAGCTAGTTGTTGGATGATGATAGTGTGTGCTAGTCTGTGGCTATGGAATGAGCAAAAGTCTCTTTCTTTAGTTATGAGAATTGGTGTGGATGCAACGATTTGAATCTATTGAAATCAAGAACAATACTTTCCAAATGGGGTTCTTGGAGAACTTCTACTTGTGAATGATAGCAGATAACAAGTATTGTATCCCAAATGTTGGAGGATTTATCATCTTCTGAATGGTTTATTGATCTCATGTCTCTAAATTTGTAGGACTTCGAATCGTGCTCAGTTGATTGTGCATTTGGAAGCAGTTCTGATAAGAAACCTGATGCAGCTTTTGAATTAGGTCATCAGCCTGGAACTTTAAGTATAATCCGTTCCATGGAATCAGCTCAGTATTACCATGAGAACGATCTTGCTCAGGCACGACGGTGGGTAAGCAACAATCTTTAACAGGGCTTTATGGATTTGCATGGCATGTAGATTGGTATAAAAGTATCTTACTTTCTTATGTTTTTTCTTGTTTCAATTCAGGAGAGGTTATGATATTGTGATGACCACTAGTCTGTCATCAGATGTTCCTGTTGGGTATTTTTCATGGGCTGAGTATGATATTATGGCTCCAGTGCAACCCAAGACAGAGAAGGCTATTGCTGCTGCTTTTATTTCCAATTGCGAGGCTCGGAATTTCAGGTTGCAAGCTCTTGAAGCCTTGATGGAGGCGAGTTTTAAGATTGACTCTTATGGTAGTTGTCACCGGAACCGTGATGGGAGTGGTATGTATTCGCTGCGCATTGCTACCAAAATTCTCTGTATCAATTCTTTGAAGTTTTTTTGAACCAACTCTTTTTTTTTAACAGTGGAGAAAGTTGAAGCTCTTAAGCACTACAAGTTCAGTCTAGCTTTTGAAAACACCAACGAGGAGGACTATGTCACCGAGAAGTTCTTCCAATCTCTAGTTGCTGGTATGGTTAGCTCTGCACCATTGATCATATCTTTAAATAAGAATGCTAGATGAGTTTCTTTCTTGCTCTACAACTTAAGGCCAAACTCTTGCATGATCTGAGCTTATCATCATGTCAGTTGATGAACGATGATGTGAAGATAGTCATATATGAGCGAGCATTGAGGCTGTTCTGTTTTATATTTTCTGATGAGCATTGTGAAATCAATTCATGTTTTAGGATCTGTCCCTGTGGTTGTTGGAGCTCCAAATATAGAAGAATTTGCACCTTCTCCGGACGCATTCCTTCACATTAAGCAGATGAGTGATGTCGAGCCAGTTGCAAAGAAAATGAAGTATCTTGCAGATAACCCTGCCGCCTATAGTAAGACACTAAGGTGTGCTACAAAATGTTTAAAAATTTCTTGAGACACAAAATAAAAAACATGTTGAGAGACATATTGAAAAGCTTCAAAGCTCTGTTTTCTTTTATCAGATGGAAACAAGAAGGTCCTTCAGATTCTTTCAAGGCACTTGTTGATATGGCTGCTGTACACTCTTCTTGCCGTCTCTGCATTTTCGTGGCTACAAGGATCAGAGAGCAAGAAGAGAAGAGGCCTGAGTTTAAGAGACGGCCCTGCAAATGCACCAGAGGCTCAGAGACGGTCTATCATTTGTATGTTAGAGAAAGAGGCCGGTTTGATATGGAATCCATCTTTTTGAAGTAAGCCAGCTTAAATTTTGCAGCTTTGCTTTATGGATAATGTTTGGTTCAGTAATACTTATCTCTTTTTGCTATAATGGGACAGGGATGTGAATCTGACTCTGGAAGCTCTTAAATCTGCGGTTCTCACAAAGTTCAAGTCTCTGAGACATGAACCAATTTGGAAGAAGGAGAGGCCTGCGAGCTTAAGAGGAGATAATGAGCTTAAAGTACACTCCATATACCCGCTTGGTCTGACTCAAAGACAAGCTCTTTACAACTTCAAATTCGAAGGAAATTCAACTCTCAGTACTCACATACAGAGAACCCCTTGTGCCAAATTTGAATTTGTCTTCGTCTAAATTCTATTCGGACCTTGTTTAGATGACATGAAAGTGTATTTTTGTCGCTTTGAATGAAGTTGGTTTAGGCATGATAAAAATGTGTACATATAAAAATAATACTATTTTTACTTCTATTTGGGATATACATGTCTAAAGATTCAACAGTAATTTGACAAGACACAGAATGATACCAACATCTTCATATCAGCTTTAACAGATTTTACAAATTTTTGCACTTATCTTGTATTTGTTTGACATGTTTTTCTGATTTTACAACATGTTACTTTTTCAAATAGAAAAACAAAGAAATCTTTAATGAGATCGGTTACAACTCATGATGATATGGAATGGAAGTGGGAAAATATATAAATCAGATTTTCTCTTACATTGACAGAGAATCCACTGTCTCATTTGCCTCGAGCATGATCTTTGACTATATGTCTTTTAGGATACTGCCCCATCATCTTCTTTTTTTATTTGGTCCCATATTGTTGTGTCATTTACACTAGTTTATGTTGAGAAATGCATATATATAGTTTTACAAATCAATCTACCAAATCCGTTTAGTTTAGATCTTGAGTGAAAAATCAAGTTTACAAGTGTGGGAAAATCATGCATTCGTCACCTCAGGTGTTTTTATGTATTTGATGATGGGTTACAACTTACAAGTTACAACTTTGACGTTTATACGATTTTTTTTTTTTTTTTTTTTTTTTTGCAGAAGTAGTTTGTTAATAAACCAGTCTAAGAGAATGACATGCCGATAAATATTCTCATTGATTTCTAAGTTTATACAAAGTTCATTGTGACCTCGTTTTGCAGAAAGGATCAAATTTTAAAATTCTAATAAAACCATAAATGTTTTCTGAATTCTGAAACTTTATATTACCCGTCCTACTTCCTAGAAACGATAAGTTTGAGAAAAAGTTCTTAAACTTTTGTTTTTGTCTTATTTGTTAGTTAAGATTAGTTTTCTATTTCTTTCTTTTATTTTCTTACAAAAATGAAAAATGTAATCCTTTCTCTTTTTTTTTTTTTTTTTTTTTTTTTTGTTGTTGTCGACAAATGTAATCCTTTCTCAAATACCCCAACTTATTTTATCAAGCACGTAGATAGACAATTTTATAGATAACAGAAACATCGATCTTTATTCCTTTTTTTACATTTATGTTTACATTTTTTAATTTTCTAATTCGATTTCACTTGTAATGAATCTATGCGAAAGTATGAGAGACAATTTGTGAAGAGATAATGAACTAGACATGAGTGGAGTAGAGCGAAGAGAGTTACAAAATTGGCAATGATTTTGGGTTTACTCTTTTCTTCTTCTCGTTTACTTTTTGTTTCAAATCCAATCTTGTAATTTTCTTTTCTATTTCTAATAAATTTTCTGCTATATAATTTCATTTTCCAAAAAAAAAACAAAAACACTTTAATATTAAATTCCAAATTCTGCTTATAGCAAAAGTGGCTAAGACCCGTTAAATCTCCATCTTGTTATACTGTCCCAAATTCTCTGATAAGTAATATGTCTCCCACGAAAACTATAAGACCAATGATATACTTGAAACATGCTTCTGTCACATTTCAACCAAAGCTTGTAGTATCATTATGACAGTTGATATGGTTATATATTCACTCTTAAGAGTATATTGCATTCACTTTAATTGTTCGGCCTCTACGGACCAAACACATGTCTTGAGACTATGGTTTTGTATTTGTTGTTGTTGAAACTAATTGTCAGTGGGAATATTAGTGTTAACCTAATCAGCTTAATATAAAACATGTGTTTATTCTTCTTTTAACATCTACATCATTTATAATGATCGATGTTTTTTCCTGTCGTGTGTGAGTTGTAGATGCACATTCCCGGATTTGAACTCCGGTGCACGATGTCAACAATAATCTAATTTACCACATTAAACTATAAATTCTGAGTTGCACAAAGGGGGAAAAAAAAGAAACTACAAATTCTGATCTACAAGGACTACAAATTCTGATATACAAAACTACGGATATCACATATAGAAAGTAAAATTAAAATAATAGAGGAAGAGCCGTACGGAAATGGAAGAAAGATAAGTAAAGAAGAGAGAATCAAAAAGAGAAGATTCAGTATCAATGTATCATGCTGCAAAGTCTCTAAACAATTTGGAGTGTCTATGAGTCATACCTCTTTGTGCTCCATGTAAACCACCCAATCATTACCCCCACAATCACTTTATCTCTTTCTATATATCTATATACTATCTACTAATTTTACATATATATATATATATATATATATATATAGCAGCCTAAACACTGTATATATGGATGTGTATCGTAAGAAAAAAGAAAAGGGAGACATTATTGATCATTAAAGGTATGGTGTATAAGAAGCAATGGAAAGTTTTATTTTCTCCATGCGTGATCTCAAGAAACATCCACGTTTTATCATGTGAATTGTCTTTAATATCTACATTTTGTCCTACATGAAATAACACAAGAAAGTAAAAGTTGGAACTGATGAATAAGGAGATCGGATATCTAATCACTGAATTTTTATTACCAAAGAAGTTGGTAAGTTTTATCAAAACCGTTAACAGAAAGAATTTAAAAAAGGAAAACGAAAAGAAAAAGGGTTTACTCGTGTCACTGCCTTGCATGTCAAGTACCACGAATATAACATTTTAATCATTAAACGATTTACTTGTTGTTGATTTAATAATTACAAATTTTACAAAGGAAGGAGAAGAGCGTGCACTTGTGTGGAGCCAAGTCAACAATTGCAATTTGACTACAAATTTTCTCTTAATGGCATTGTTGATTATAAAAGTTAGCCACAGACATCTACTAAAAAAAATTCTTACAATTAAGTGAATAATCATATTGGGGAAAATATTAAGAATATAGCCATTACAAATATTTGGCTATACTACATAAATATATTCACACAAAATTACCTATATTAACCCTAAAAAATACTATACTATATTATTGTTGTTGTAGAACAAAACTTCTACTAGATATTTAGGGTTTAGATTATAGGGTTTAGAGTACTTTTTGAGTTTAGGGTTTACATATTGGTTTTATGATTTATATTTAAGGTTTTAGGTTTAGGGTGTAGAATCTAAAACCAAATACTAAACCCAAAACCCAAAAATAATCTAAACCCAAAAATAAAATATAAACCCTAAACCCAAAATCTAAACTCTAAAGCCTAAACTGAAAAAAACTAAACACTAAAACTATAATATAAACCCTGTTTTAAGAAAAAAATTTAAACCCTAAAACCCAAACTTTAAACCCTAAAACAAAAAAAACAAAAATCCTAAACTGAAACCCAAAATCCTAAACCTAAAAATATAAACACAAACCTAAAATAAAAATACTAAACACAAAATCAAAACCTGAATCTAAAAAAAACTAAACCCTAAATGAGAAAAAGAAAACATGGTTCTATCCTATACACAATAAAAAAAATAGTATGAAATTGATTTTTTATGTATAAAAGAAGAAGGACAAAACTGGTATTATTGTATAAAATATATTTTGTACTCTAGCCAAAAGTTTCATATGGTTAGTTTGTTAATTTTGGTTGTCAATATGATTATTGATTATAATTTCCCTACAATTAAATTAAAATTTCTCAATAGTTATATTCCACTCGTTTAACGATTGGTCACCTTACTATGGAAATGTGCCACGTCCACGGTATGAGATATCTGAGTCCTAAACCCTAAACCCAAAATTTTTATTTCTAAGCTAAAAACAATAATTAAAATATAAATGAACCCTACAAATTTCAAAGAAAAAATCTGAGACGCCATTCAAATGTTTCTTTTGAACGAATTCAGGCCCAGCTTTAAATGTCGCATAACTCAAAATCACCTCTGATAGCTAATGTTGTTCGAAATAAAAAATCAGAACGGTTAATCTATTTTTTTTATAAAGATCGGAACGGTTAAAGTAAAAAAACATCTATATATACGTCGTACTCATTGTCTTCAATGACAAAAACAAAGTTTGGAAATTGGAACCAAATATTCTTTTATGCAAAAGCCCTAACACCATACAAATTCATTTGTGATCTTAACTCTTAACCCATTGTATTTTTTGCAAAAATATCAATAAATCCACACACGAACACACATATATACATCTTTCTCACTCATGGACAGTGGCAGAATTAGATTGCACCTAGATCATATATTAAAAAGTGGTATAAGGAGATCATATGAGAAGATTTGAACTTAGGACAAGGGTTCATACGAGAATATCTAAACCATATTAGCCAACAAACACATTATAAATATAAGTGAAAATAAATATTTGTAAAAGTAGAAGGGTCAGCTGACTCCTTCTCTCTACCTAGCTCTGCCCCTCCTCATGGATATTAAATATTGTTGACAGTTCACTATTGTTCATGTGTTACAAAGAAAGCTTAGACTACTTTCATCATCCCAAATCACATTCACATATGTGGATCAGTGGATCACGCATTCAAAGAAACATATTTTGAAAATATATATATGCTTGTAGGATTACGGCTAACTAGTTTACAAGGATTACGGCTAACTAGTTTATGAGTAGTAATCTGTGATAAAAATCGTAGATACAGACATACAGTAGAAAACAAAAAAAATGGTTACGGTTGCGTCATGGAAGTCTCCAGATCCGACCAACTTGAATTGTTCGATTTTGTTCTTTGTTGTGTTGTGTCCAGACGATCTCAGACCCCCAAAACAGTAACACAACCTAATGTCAGCCGAGCGTGCGTCCCACTCTCCTTGACCAGCTTCCACGTGTCAGCTTTCCTCCGTACGAAAAAGGTAGACCCCACATTCGACTCTAGACATGTACGGGGCCCATTGGTTAACCGGAAACGATGGATTAGAGAGGTTCCCAAAGGAAACAGAGGTCACAAAGTCTGAGCTGTATTGCATATTTAAATGGGTCCCACTTTGTGTCACGTCATCACGTGAACACAATGCGCCGACTCCACTGGATTTCTCCTCCGCCCGGCAATTTTATTTCCTTTTTCGTTAATTTTCCTTTTCTTTTTTTAGAGATCACCAAATTGACGGCAACTATCTTCACCACTATTTTTTTCTGGCAACCCGCAACCAATTTTGTTCTCTTTTATTTAAAAATAAAAATTATAGGATATAGAGATCCCTTCCAAAAGTACTGGAAAAAATCGTATCATTAAAGATATAAACACACATTTTTAAAAATGTGTTACGGTTTACGTGTTTGTTATAAAACATGACAATAGTGTCAAAATTACGGCATATATTGGTAGTTTCTGAACTCTGAATGTTAACAACGATTCATGGTAAAAAAAAAAAAAACTCTTTTATGGATTCATGGTAATTTTAATTATTATTTTATTCTATTCTATCAAACAATACTGCATCTACCCTTGGTTCGTCTTAAAAATTACTATTTCTAACCATGTACGTTTTAATTATAGAATTCAACTGCATCAGTTAGTACCAATTCACAAGTTTTTATTTGTGGGCTATGAAAACCACACTCGAAATTTATAGGTTTTGCAAGGAAGAAACTTAGGGAGATTTAGGGCTAGATTTTGATGTAAGTCGAATGAATCGTAAGCAAGGATTTGGCTAAACGGAATTGTATTAAACGAATGAATTTGGTTACAATGAATTCTCAGAAGAGAGAAAGAACTAAGCTCAAAGGTGAATACAAGGAAAGTATGATAGTAATTAGGTCTAAAGTGATCGGAAGAAGATGTGTGTCCCTGATCCGACTGCTGTCAAGCTCCTTTTATAGCTCCAGAATCAGCTACGATCCACCTCCGCGTATCTCGCCACGTGCAGCTAACGATCCCGGTGATCTCGGACCAGACCGGATTTGAAGGAGATCTTCTTTGACTTCGTCTTTCTTCGCAGTGCCGACCTGGTCCTTGATCGAGCTGGAGCTCGTCTTTACGTCGACCGGAATAGCTCGGATGGCAGTTAACTGGCTTACGAGGGAGTCGCTTGGTGGGCTCGAGGTCTTCTTGCTGGGCTTGAGTGGGCCTGGACTTCAATCTTGGATCAAGGTAATGGGCCCTTACGGGCTAGATTCCAGGTGTGGAATCTGGGTCCAACAATTGCCCCCCAGCCCTTTTAAGTGAGTTTCGAACTTAAAACGGGCGGTTTGTTTTAACTTTCAAAAATTCAAACTTTTGCCGGGCTAAATTCGAATTCCTCGATTCGGGGTATATTCGAGCTTATCCGCAAATGGTTTGAACGGGGTAAAAGATCGCGGGGATCTCGTCGTTGGAAATTGCCTTAGGCATTAAATTTTTCTTTTCTTCGAGGTGAAGATAAGATCTGGCCGTTGAAACGAGGTGAACGGTCGAGATCGCGAACGAATCTTGTCAACTCGCTGCAATCTCGCTACCCGAGCTCCTCGAGAACGGATATCGCGTGTTACCGAGATTCGAAATGATTATGTTTTCGAATCGGACGGTTCAGATTGAGGAGAGCGAAGAGCCCGTGCGGCTGAGATCCGTCTGGGACCCACAGCGCGTCACATCATCAGCTCGTCGCATGCAAGCGGTTAAGATCTGTGAGTTGTACGGTCGAGATTCACGCAGAAAAATCGGATTCTTTGCGATCTCTTCAGCAGTTAATACTGAATATAAACTCGACCCACTACTCTTCTCTTTAACCGTGCCCACGTTTTTGAAAAGGTAACTTCTCCTCTCTCTTTTACTTATTTATTTGCTCTCAATTTTAGATTAGATAACTCCAAGTTCTTGAAAATTATCGAACCTTTGCAAAATTTCGAGCGTTTTAGGTTGTTTCGATTTCGAATTTCTCCAAAACCTCCTTCAACCTCTTTTTCCTCCGTCTCCTCCTCCGATTACAATGCCTCCGAAGGTAATCGTCAAGCAAGAGAAGGGAAAGGCCGTCGACCCCGGTGGCGACGGGAAGTTTACGCCGCACGCCGAGACGGCGCTCGACGCCGAAAGCCTAGACACCTTCCGTCAGGATTTCGGGATCCCGGACGAGATAAGCTCGTCCTGCCGGCTGAGGGCGAGGACCCGGAACATGTTCGTCCGGGGTTTTGCTGCGCCTACACGTCGTATTGGCGGAGCGCCGGGATGATTTTCCCGGTCCCTCGTTTTCTGATGGAAGCGCTCGCTCATTACAAGATGGCGTTTCCACAGATGCACCCGAGCTTCGTCCGCCACGTGATAGGATGTGCGGTTCGAGCTCGGGAAGAGGGCGTCTCGTTCGGTGTTCGAGATTTGAGAAAGCTTTTCTCGGTGAAGAACAACACCAGGCTACCCGGGTCGTTTTACTCCTCGCCGAGGCCGAATCGGCGAATATTCACGAACACCCCGCAGAGGGATAGCGGGTGGAGTGACGAGATGTTCTTCTTCCGGGTCAGCGAGGCCACGATGGGCGACTTCGACTTTGGTCGAATCCGAACGGAGTGGGCGACTAGCGTTGGTTAGCTTAGGCCGATTTCCGTTTAGGATAGCGATACCTCGCTTGACTTATGGAATACCTCGTTTATTGACGATTTTTTTTGTCTTTTGCAGTTGTAGATCCAGTACCGAACAACCCGGGGATTGATTACCTCGTCGAGCGACTCGGAAGGGAAAAGGTGAACTGGAGTACTTTTACTCCGGAACGGATCCGTCGTGTTCTCAGCTCTCCTCCTGCTCCTCCTCCAGGTAATAATCTCCCTTTGACCAGCTAGAAATTCATTTTACGAACTCTTTGTAACGAGCTGTTTACATAAATTTTCCAGCTGATCTTCCGGTTAGATCGGCGCAAGATTCTAGCTCCGCTTCTTCTGTTCCTCCTCTCTACACGCAGATCGAAAATGCCTCGTCGTCAGCCTCTCAGATCCCGGACCGCAAAGGGTGCCAAAGGCGCTTCCTCGGGTGGAAGTCGAGTTCGTGCCGGCGAGTTCGTAACGGCGGTGGAGGAGGCTATGGCTTCGAAGCCCACGGCGGGGTCTTCTGCCCTTGCCGACCAGGTGGTTGACCAGGTCGACGCGACCGCTGAAGGAGAGATCGTTCCTCTCCCGAGTACGGTTCATGTGAGCTCCGATCGGACTCGGAGTTCGGATCAAGGTCACTCGAGGCAGGCGTCGAAGCGAGCTCGGAGTGACGATGGAGAGGCTCGTTCTCGCGAGGGCGGTCCGACTGCCTCGAACGGGAGCGGGGGAAAGCCGCCGTTCTACTGGCAGTACGAGAATTCCAGAGGCTTCCCCGTTCAGGACGACGAGGAGGGAACAGCTCGCATTCAGCTCCACTTCAAGCCCGTCGGATGCCGGCTCCCGTCCCTGAACCAGATGTCTGAGAAGGAGCTCTACATCGCGACGTGCGCTGCGAGCGGGAGGGTAAGAACTGTTTCCCTAGTCAAAACTTTAGACGAGAGTCTTTCTTGTTGTTTTGGCCTTGGTTGAATTTTTTGTTTTTGTTAGGCTGTGGCAGCTCGTAACATGTTGGTGTCCCGCCTGGAGTCGAGGATCAGAGATGCGCCTCAGCAGAAAGAGCTCGATCAGGTGAAGGAGCTCGTTGCCAAGTTGACCTCCGATCTCTCTGCGGCGAACGAGCGGGTAGCTCGTCAGGGTGAGCTCTTGAAGAAACACACCTCGCAAGAGGGTCGTGTGAAAGAGCTCGAGACCAGGGAGGCCGATCTCTTGCGCCAGCTGTCCCAGAATCAGGAGCAGATGGCGGCTTTGCAGAAGGAGAGCTCGAGTGCGCTGACGCAGTCGCTTCGCCTTAGCAGGGAGAACCAGGTACTCATCGCCGAGAAGGACAATAGCTCGCCGTGCCAACCGCGCAGGTCGGAGGGAGATGGTCGCGAAGCATCGGGAAGTGCTTGAATCGGCTAAGGCAAAGTTCGAGGAGAAGAGGGTGGAGGGTGAGAAGGAGGGCGATCAGATCGAACTCCAGTCCAACATCGATCTCCTTACGTCGCTGATCTCCGGTGCGATCAACCAGGAGGAAGAGCTCGCCAGGTTGAAGGGGCTCGAAGATGAGGTGGCCGAAGCAGCCAAGGCGGCCCAAGTCTCCGATTTCTCGATCGGGAAGTTTAACCTTCCCGTGGTTTCGGAGGACTCGGTCGCGCGCATGGAGATCGACCCATCGACGAGCATCCCGGTTGGCTTGAACCCGTTCGGGACGAATGCCGAAGAGAAGGGAAGCAACGAGGAGGAAGAGAAGGAAGATGAAGAGATGACCGTCGAGGACTGAGCTCTTGGTCGACCTCTTTCTATCTCTACTCCTTTTTTAATTTATTTTAAGACTTGGTTGCCCGGCGGGGTTTTTACGCTTTATGTTTCGGATTTGGTGCCTGGGAAGGCTTTTATCCACAAACTCGTTTGCCCGCGGGGGCTTTTAATGTTTTGGCCTTAGGCGTTTTGCC
>CACVBM020001097.1:152529-305138 GCA_902728155.2 Microthlaspi erraticum
ATTTTAGATTAGATAACTCCAACTTCTTGAAAATTATCAAACCTTTGCAAATTTCGAGCATTTAGGTTGTTTCGATTTCGGATTTCTCCAAAAACTCTTTCAACCTCTTTTTCCTCCGTCTCTTCCTCCGACTATCATGCCTCCGAAGAATCGTCAAGCAAGAGAAGGGAAAGGCCGTCGACCTCGGCGGTGACGGGAAATTCACGCCGCACGCCGAGACGACGCTCGACGCCGAAAGCCTCGACACCTTCCGGCAGGATTTCGGGATCCCGGATGAGATCGAACTCGTTCTCCCGGCTGAGGGAGAGGACCCGGAGCATGTCCGTCCGGGGTTTTGCTGCGCCTATACGTCGTATTGGCGGAGCGCCGGGATGATTTTCCCGGTCCCTCGTTTTCTGATGGAAGCGCTCGCTCATTATAAGATGGCGTTTCCACAGATGCACCCGAGCTTCGTCCGCCACGTGATAGGATGTGCGGTTCGAGCTCGGGAAGAGGGCGTCTCGTTCGGTGTTCGAGATCTGAGAAAGCTTTTCTCGGTGAAGAACAACACCAGGCTTTCCGGGTCGTTTTACTCCTCGCCGAGGCCGAATCGGCGAATATTCACGAACACCCCGCAGAGGGATAGCGGGTGGAGTGACGAGTGTTCTTCTTCCGGGTCAGCGAGGCCACGATGGGCGACTTCGACTTTGGTCGAATCCGAACGATGGGCGACTAGCGTTGGTTAGCTTAGGCCGATTTCCGTTTAGGATAGCCGATACCTCGCTTGACTTATGGAATACCTCGTTTATTGATGATTTTTTTTGTCTTTTGCAGTCGTAGATCCAGTACCGAACAACCCGGGGATTGATTACCTCGTCGAGCGACTCGGAAGGGAAAAGGTGAACTGGAATACTTTTACTCCGGAACGGATCCGTCGAGTTCTCAGCTCTCCTCCTGCTCCTCCTCCAGGTAATAATCTCCCTTGGACCAACTAGAAATTCATTTTACGAACTCTTTATAACGAGCTGTTTAATAAATTTTCCAGCTGATCTTCCGGTTAGATCGGCGCAAGATTCTAGCTCCGCTTCTTCTGTTCCTCCTCTCTCACGCAGACCGAAAATGCCTCGTCGTCAGCCTCTCAGATCCCGGACCGCAAAGGGTGCCAAGGCGCTTCCTCGGGTGGAAGTCGAGTTCGTGCCGGCGAGTTCGTAACGGCGGTGGAGGAGGCTATGGCTTCGAAGCCCACGGCGGGGTCTTCTGCCCTTGCCGACCAGGTGGTTGACCAGGTCGACGCGACCGCTGAAGGAGAATCGTTCCTCTCCCGAGTACGGTTCATGTGAGCTCCGATCGGACTCGGAGTTCGGATCAAGGTCACTCGAGGCAGCGCCGAAGCGAGCTCGGAGTGACGATGGAGAGACTCGTTCTCGCGAGGGCGGCCCGACTGCCTCGAACGGGAGCGGGGGAAAGCCGCCGTTTTACTGGCAGTACGAGAACTCCAGAGGCTTCCCCGTTCAGGACGACGAGGAGGGAACAGCTCGCATTCAGCTCCACTTCAAGCCCGTCGGATGCCGGCTCCCGTCCCTGAACCAGATGTCTGAGAAGGAGCTCTACATCGCGACGTGCGCTGCGAGCGGGAGGGTAGAACTGTTTCCCTAGTCAAAACTTTAGACGAGAGTCTTTGTTGTTGTTTTGGCCTTGGTTGAATTTTTGTTTTTGTTAGGCTGTGGCAGCTCGTAACATGTTGGTGTCCCGCCTGGAGTCGAGGATCAGAGACGCGCCTCAGCAGAAAGAGCTCGATCAGGTGAAGGAGCTCGTTGCCAAGTTGACCTCCGATCTCTCTGCGGCGAACGAGCGGGTAGCTCGTCAGGGTGAGCTCTTGAAGAAACACACCTCGCAGGAGGGTCGTGTGAAAGAGCTCGAGACCAGGGAGGCCGATCTCTTGCGCCAGCTGTCCCAGAATCAGGAGCAGATGGCGGCTTTGCAGAAGGAGAGCTCGAGTGCGCTGACGCAGTCGCTTCGCCTTAGCCGGGAGAACCAGGTACTCGTCGCCGAGAAGGACAACATAGCTCGCCGTGCCAACCGCGCAGGTCGGAGGGAGATGGTCGCGAAGCATCGGGAAGTGCTTGAATCGGCTAAGGCAAAGTTCGAGGAGAAGAGGGTGGAGGGTGAGAAGGAGGGCGATCAGATCGAACTCCAATCCAACATCGATCTCCTTACGTCGCTGATCTCCGGTGCGATCAACCAGGAGGAAGAGCTCGCCAGGTTGAAGGGGCTCGAAGATGAGGTGGCCGAAGCAGCCAAGGCGGCCCAAGTCTCCGATTTCTCGATCGGGAAGTTTAACCTTCCCGTGGTTTCGGAGGACTCGGTCGCGCGCATGGAGATCGACCCATCGACGAGCATCCCGGTTGGCTTGAACCCGTTCGGGACGAATGCCGAAGAGAAGGGAAGCAACGAGGAGGAAGAGAAGGAAGATGAAGAGATGACCGTCGAGGACTGAGCTCTTGGTCGACCTCTTTCTATCTCTACTCCTTTTTCAATTTATTTTAAGACTTGGTTGCCCGGCGGGGTTTTTACGCTTTATGTTTCGGATTTGGTGCCTGGGAAGGCTTTTATCCACAAACTCGTTTGCCCGCGGGGGCTTTTAATGTTTTGGCCTTAGGCGTTTTGCCTTAGGCGCTTTTGCTCAAATTGTTTTGCAACTTTCATTTTAGCTCGCGTTTTACTTGCCAAAATGTTTTGAGGCTTTTTGACTAAGTGTTTTGGCCGGTCGAGAGACCAGGGCCAAGATGTACTTTAGTCGGAGGTCGAATCGATCCGTTTAGGTTGATTCAACACTTAGAATATTTTTACTAGTTTTGCCGATCGTGTGTCGAGCTAAACGTAGTTTTAGGTCGAATCGAGTCCGACTCGGGACGATTAGATCGATTCAACACTTAGGCGAATTTTACTAGTTTTGGCTGATCGCGTGGAACGAGCTAAACATAGTTTTAGGTCGAATCAAGTCCAATTCGGGACGATTAGATCGATTCAACACTTAGGCGAATTTTACCGATTTTCGTCGATCGCACGGATCGAGCTAAACGTGGTGTTTATTCTTTTTCGAGCTCTTTGGCGAACTGATGTAGCTCGCGCTTTGCGGAGTTGTTTTCCCGTCTTTCGATCGAGGTGTTTCTTATTCGGCTTTTGGAGATGGAATTTATTACCTTTCGAAGTTCGTCTTGGTTTTGTCGCTTCGCCGATAGTGTTCCGAGCTAATCGTGAACTTTAGGTCCGTCTGGATGGCTCGGCTTCGTGTTAGATTTCGGGCTGTCTCTGGGTCTTCGGTTCTACGATTGCTAGAACACTACGCTGGATGCTTGGACGCTGCGGACTTCGATTGGTTTTTTGCGAAGTAAGAAATTGAAGGTAAAGAGGTGGACTCTGAACCTCACTTCGTTTGAAAGGGGAATATCGAGGTGATCTCGATCTTCCGATCTGTTTTGAGACGAGAGAAAGAGCTCGATTTCTTTTCAGGTCACGCAAGATCAGGCGTTTTCGACGTAAATTGATACGCTTAAGTAATTCGGAATTTTCTTAAGGACTTGCTGAGTCGATTCGAGCAATTCGTAGCGATAAACATAGAAAACATTTTATTTAAGTATAATATTCGAGATGATACAAATCGAGCCCGTTTTAGGGCCGGCCAATGAGGTCGTCTCAAATAAAACGAAGTAAATTCGGATTGGGGCTGGACTCGTGGTTGAGCTGCCTACGTACCCCCAGGGAAGGAGGATCAAGCCTAAACGTAGTTCGAGGGGTGGAGATACTCAGATTAGATCCTTTTCAGTGATAGTACCTTTTCAGGTTCATCGCATTCCAAGGTCTTAGTTCAGGTATTCCGTTTCTGACTTTTGTGAGCTTGTAGACGCCATCGCGAACTACTTCGGTAATGAGGTAGGGACCTTCCCAATTGGTCCCAAGTTTCCCTGCACCGCTCTTTGGTATAGTCTTGTACTTTTCTCAGAACCATGTCGCCTATATGAAATCTCGGTGTTTAACCTTGGAGTTGTAATAGCGAGCTGCGGCCTGTTGATAGTTTTGTATCCGGATCAGAGCTTGATCTCGACGTTCGTCGATAAGGTCAAGGTGATCTCTCAACATTTCTTCGTTCAGCTCGACGTTCGCTGGACATTGCATCCTGCGAAGACTTGGAACGGAAGTTTCAGTTGGGATGACGGCCTCTAGCCCGTAAGCTAATGAGAACGGGGTCTCATGAGTAGCTTTGTGAGGTGTAGTTCGGCAAGCCCAAAGAACTGCTGCGAGCTCTTCGGACCACCTATGTTTACGGGCGTCGAGTCGTTTCTTGAGGTTACTCAAGAGGGTTTTGTTTGTTGCTTCAGCTTGCCCGTTCCCTTGAGGGTAACGAGGTGTGGAATACGTTATGCGTATGTTCCACTTCTTGCAGAAGTCTTTGAATGTTCGAGCTATGAACTGAGATCCGTTATCTGTCACGATCTCGAAAGGGAGCCCGTGTCGACAAATGATGTCTTTCCAGATAAATTTCCGGACCTCGAGTTCGGTCGTTTGTTGGTATGGTTTGGCCTCGATCCATTTAGTGAAGTAGTCAGTAAGGACTAGTAGGTATTGGAATTGCTTTGGTCCCGAAGAGACCATAGGTCCTATTATGTCCATAGACCACCTCATAAAAGGATAAGGTGAAGAGATCGATGAGAGTGTTTCAGCTGGGACGTGAATGCTTGGGGCGTGCCTTTGGCATTTGTCACATCGCCTAGTACTGTTCGCAGTCTCTATCATCGTTGGCCAGAAGTAGCCTAGCTTTTTAATCCGTATGACGAGAGCTCGGCCTGCGGAATGACTTCCGCAAGGTCCTTGATGAGTCTCGTGCATTACGGTGTAAGCTTCTTCGCCATGGATGCACGTTAAGATATGGTTCGATAAGGCTTCGCTTGTAGACTTATCTTCCATATGCAATAATGCGAGCTTTGGGCTTTTAGCTTGCGAGATGCCCATTTTTCGTTAGGGACGGCTCCGAGCTGGATATACTCCATGATAGGGGTTCTCCAGTCGGGTCTCGCAGCGAACTCTTCCTTTAAGGTGAGTTCGTTCGCCATAGCAGATGGGACGGTATGGATCGTGGACTCTTGCGTATTTTGCGAAGAGTCCGAATCGATATACCTTGTTTTTTGCCTATCTTGGTCAGGTTCTTCTTCCTCGGAATCAGGTTCCGGGTTAGATGGTCCCGGATCTTGGGACTGTCTAGTTTGAGAACGAGTAGACGGGCGCGAGGTAATTGCGTTTATACTGTCAGACTTGAGTGCGATGTCGATGCTAGGTTTATCTATGCCTTCGACTGGGATCACACGTCTTACAGTTGGGTCCGAAGTGGAGGCGAGAGCAGCTAAGGCGTCAGCCGAAGTGTTCTCTCCCCTAGGCACCCTAGTTAGTTCGAATTTACTGAATTGTCCAGCTAAATCTCGAACTACTTTGAGATAAGCTTCCATGCGCTCCTCTTTTGCTTCGTACTCGCCGCTGTATTGGCTAGTAACGAGCTGGGAGTCGCTGAATGCGTTGATCTCATTCACGCCGATCCCGATTGCGAGTCGGAGTCCGGCTATGAGTGCCTCGTATTCGGCCTCATTGTTAGAGGCGACGAATCCGAGTCTGAACGATTGTTCGATCACTTCTCCGGTTGGAGATGTGAGTTTGATTCCGACGCCAGCTCCTTGTTTGGACGAGGCTCCATCTACGAAGAGTGTCCAAACTTTAGAGAGGGTGGTATCGTTATTGGCTTCCGGTGCCAGCTCGATCATGAAATCAGCTAGTACCTGGGCTTTAGCACAGGTTCTAGTTCGATATTCGATGTCGTATTCGCTGAGCTCGATAGCCCATTTAGCTAGTCGTCCAGATTGACTTGGACTATGTAGCATAGTTCGCAATGGTTGCGAGGTCATCACCACGATTGTGTGTGATTGAAAGTAAGGTCGCAGCTTGCGAGCGGACATTACTATTGCTAAGGCAAGTTTTTCCATAGCTGGGTATCTAGTCTCGGCATCAATCAGGGATTTACTTACGTAAAAGATTGGTCTTTGTTCGTTTAGCTCTTCACGAACTAAGACCCCGCTGACCGCTGCAGGCGAGACCGCGATGTAAAGGTATAGCGGTTCTCCTTCTACTGGTTTTGCCAGTATAGGAGGTTCGCTGAGGTAAGTTTTGAGCTGTTTGAAAGCTTCTTCGCATTTTTCGTCCCAGAGGAATTTTTTATTTCCTCGGAGGAGCTGGTAAAATGGAAGACACTTGTCGGTTGACCGGGAAATGAACCTATTAAGGGCTGCTATTCGACCGGTTAACCGTTGTACTTCTCTAGTATTTTCTGGAGAAGGCATATCTAAGAGGGCAGAGATTTGCTTCGGGTTCGCCTCGATTCCGCGTTCAGTTACTAGGTAACCGAGGAACTCGCCAGACGGAACTCCGAATGTACACTTAGTCGGGTTCAGCTTCATGCCGTACTTGTTAAGTATGGAGAAGCATACCCGGAGCTGTGCGACGTGGTCTGTTTCCCTAGAGGATTTGACCAGCATATCGTCTATGTACACCTCCATTGTTTTACCGAGCTGATCGGCAAACATTTTGTTTACGAGGCGCTGATATGTAGCTCCCGCGTTTTTTAGCCCGAATGGCATTACTTTGTAGCAGTAAGTACCTCGGTCTGTTATGAAAGCTGTTTTCTCCTGATCTTCTGGGTTCATCTTGATTTGATTATACCCAGAAAACGCATCCATGAAGGATAGGAGCTGGTGACCAGCCGTAGCTTCGACCAAGCGATCTATATGAGGAAGTGGATAGCTGTCTTTTGGACAAGCTTTATTAAGGTCTGTGAAATCGATACAGACTCTCCACTTTCCGTTTTTCTTTTTGACAACTACAGGATTAGCTAGCCAGTCGGGGTATTTCACCTCTCTGATCGAGCCTACCTTGAGTAGTCGGTCTACTTCGTCGTTTACTGCTTTAGCCCGATCTGGGCCGAGTTTTCGACGTTTTTGTTTCATGGGTTTGAACGTGGGATCTACGTTCAGCTCGTGAGACGTGATCCTAGTGTCAATCCCGGGCATGTCCGCGGTGGACCATGCGAATGTGCTGATGTTTTCCTTTAGGAAGGCGATCAGCTCGTCACGGATAGGTTTTGCGAGATCGATTCCGATACCAACGCGCCTTTCGGGGTCGGTTTCGTCGATGCAAACCTGAGTGACCAAGTCTTTTCGAGGTTCGCGGACGGTCGGATCTTTGCCATGTTTGATCTGCCGAATCGCGAGCTCCTCTTCTTTCTGTAATTGCTATACTGGCGATTTTTCAGCTCGCAAGTAGCTGCCCATATAGCAATCTCGGGAAGCTCGTTGGCAACCGCGAATTGTTTTTGTTCCCCAAGGTGTAGGGAACTTGACGCATTGGTGGTAAGTGGATGCAACTGCTTTCATGGTGTAGAGCCACGGCCTGCCGAGAATGGCATTGAATGGCGCGGGGCGATCTACGACCACAAAGTCAACTGTTTTCGTTATACCACCTGCTTTGATTGGGAGCTGGATAGTTCCCATGGAATAGGTCGTTTCTCCTGCGAACCCAGTTAGGGGCGTACGGCCTCCTATGAGTGCGGAGTTTTCGAATCCCATTCGCTTGAAAGCATCGTAGAACAGCACGTCTACAGAGCTTCCTGTGTCTATCATGACTCTGGTCAGCTCGAATCCGGCTACGGCGAGCTCGATTACGAGTGCATCGTCATGAGGTTTATCGAGTGCGAGTGTTTCGCTTTCTCGAAATTTGATTTCGTGATCAGGTCCGTCTAGAGGACGTGGTTGTCCAGATGACTCGACCCGTCGCTGATGTGCTTTGATCGAGTTAATCGAGTCTTTGCACATCTTCGAGCCACCGCAAATGAAGTCAATTCGTTTAGGGGTAGGTGGCTCTACTCCCCCCGAGAGCTTGTGAAGTCTGCGTAAGCAAGAGATCGCAATGCTCTTAGTATCGGGTCTGGAGGTAGGTGATGTAACAGGCGAGCTTCTGTAAGAATGCTCTATCCCCCCGACAAGTCTAGGAGGTCTGTGTGAGCTAGAGCTCGTAGCCTTTCTAGGAGCGGGTGGGGGGGTGACCACGGATCTCGTTGAGCCGCCGCAAAGGCTGAGCTCTCCGAAGATTAGGTCGATTCTTTTCCTGTTAGAAGGAGGGGAATCGGGGGCTTCGACCTCGACTTCGCGTTCTCTTTTCTGAGGTGCGTTGTCGGAGTCTTTAGCTGGTTTGGGTTTTGGCTTTTCGGCCTTAACCGCGGTTTCAGCTGTTTTGCTTTTTCCCTTCTTTTTGCTAGACTTTTTGCCTTTAGCACGGCATTCCTCTGTGGAATGGCCGTTTGTATTGTGAATATCGCAGTGTTTCTCTTCTTCCTCCGAGCTCTTTATGGGAGCTGAAGTTTCGATAGAGTAGGAATGTTGTCCTTTACTCTGCGAAGGTGGTTTAGCTGGTGCAGTTTTCTTAGCACCTGGTGGAGCATATGCGAGCTCCCCTTTGAGGTACTTTTCTCTGAGGAGAGCTGTGTCTTCCTCGAGAGTTGCGAATGCTGATGCGCGATGTAATGCGTCATCTAGTGAAATTGTAGGTCGAACAGTTAGTTCTTCTCTAAATTTCGATTCGTACCACAAGTTGTTTTTGAGGGCAAGTAGAGCTACTGCCTCATTAGGGTTTGTGATCTTAGCTTTGACTGATTTGAATCTGTCAATGTAAGATCGAAGTGATTCCTTTGGACCTTGAGAAAGTCTCCAAAGGTCTGCTTCCGTAATTTTAGATTCGATGAAGATCGAATACTGTTTTAGGAAGGCTGATTGGAGCTGGTCGAAATTATCGATTGAGTTTTCGTCCAGCGTTGAGAACCATTCTTGAGCTGGTCCGATCAGGTTCTCAGCGAAGAGCCTGCAGTAGGCTGCTTCTATCTCTTCTGGAGAGAAAGGAACTCGAGATACGACGAGGTTAAAAGCTCGCATGTAAGCTCTCGGATCGCTGTTACCAGAGTATTCTGGGATACGCAGCTTGCTGGTATCTCGGATATAGGTACTTTTGATCCTGAGTGAAAAAGGAGTTCGTCTAGACTCTTTAATCACTCTGTCGATATCAGGAGCTGAGCTCGTTGCTTGATGAAACATTGAGCTCATATGCTGAAACGCGAGGTCTGTGCGATCTTGGAATCTTTCGAAAGATTCGCTGTCGACGAGGTTACGCGGATCAGCTGGATTCCGATTAGCTGGAATCGGAAAGAATGGAGCTTGATTCATGGAATCGTTAGCTCCTTGGAACTGAGCTCGATTGGGCTGACCGTTCGAGCTAGGGAATTGTTGATAATTCCCGTTCACGTGCTCTCGCGCTGTTGCGGAGGGCTGTGAACCGTATGTCGCGCCTAGCTGATTCTCAAACTGAGGCATTGCCTGCGAGCTCGAGGCAAAAGCTGAAGCGCCAAACCACCTAGGCCTAGCTGGATCGGTACCAGGTGGCCCTGGGGGTGGAGATGAGAGCGGAACGTTCGGTTGAGCTCTCGTCTCGCTTGGGTGCGAGCTCGTATTATTTATGCCAACTGGTGGCGAGCTCGGCGGTGGACCGAAAGTCTGAGAGACTTGAGGTCGCGAAGGCGTAACGAATTGCGCCTGAGGTACGCCAGATGCGTAGATCGTCGAAAAATCGAGCTGAGTCCGCGGAGGCGGGCTAGTGATGTTTCGAGATTCAGCGAGGCGTCTCTCATGTCTCTCCAGCCTAGTTTCGTGGTCGCGCTGACCGTTTACCAGGTTGGTGAGAAGCTGTTTGATCTGTGCCAGATCATCTGGACTAGCTCGCGGAGGAGTTTGCGTCGCAGATGCAGGTCGAACAGGAATAGTCCGACTCTGTGGAGTCACAGTTGTTGGGGGATCTTCCGATCTGACCCAAACTCGAGAGAGAGGTCTCTCGATGGTGTGCGAACCCAGATTCGGTAGAATCGGGCTCGGGGTTGCTACCGGCGTGGCGAGATTGATCACCACTGGTTCCACGCGAGGTGGAGTGCTAAGCTGCACTCCAGTGGAGGCGGTAGCAGATGTGATCGGCGTGTTCGAAGTGTTGGCAGTTTGGCGGCTACCAACATTCGACGCGATCTGATCTCTCGATGCATCAGCAGTTTGGCTGCTACTGATGTTCGAGGTGATCTGATCCGATGGGATCGAGTTTTGGGAGTTAGATCCCTGGGTTTGCGACCGGATAGTATCCATTTTCGCTCTTACCTGGCTTAGGTTCGACCCTTGTGTAAGAAAATCTATGTTTCCTCCCCACAGTCGGCGCCAAAATGTGGGCTATGAAAACCACACTCGAAATTTATAGGTTTTGCAAGGAAGAAACTTAGGGAGATTTAGGGCTAGATTTTGATGTAAGTCGAATGAATCGTAAGCAAGGATTTGGCTAAACGGAATTGTATTAAACGAATGAAAATGGTTACAATGAATTCTCAGAAGAGAGAAAGAACTAAGCTCAAAGGTGAATACAAGGAAAGTATGATAGTAATTAGGTCTAAAGTGATCGGAAGAAGATTGTGTCCCTTGATCCGACTGCTGTCAAGCTCCTTTTATAGCTCCAGAATCAGCTACGATCCACCTCCGCGTATCTCGCCACGTGCAGCTAACGATCCCGGTGATCTCGGACCAGACCGGATTTGAAGGAGATCTTCTTTGACTTCGTCTTTCTTCGCAGTGCCGACCTGGTCCTTGATCGAGCTGGAGCTCGTCTTTACGTCGACCGGAATAGCTCGGATGGCAGTTAACTGGCTTACGAGGGAGTCGCTTGGTGGGCTCGAGGTCTTCTTGCTGGGCTTGAGTGGGCCTGGACTTCAATCTTGGATCAAGGTAATGGGCCCTTACGGGCTAGATTCCAGGTGTGGAATCTGGGTCCAACATTATTATACTATTGCAAGTATATAGTATTATAACATAACACAGCAATTTGGCCATTTACATAATGTACTTTGAAGAAATATATTATAATATTTTTGGTGTTGCTAAAAATACATATTTGTTTTTGTGAACTTGAGAAGAGATATGGGTTGTGAATAACGTTAGCCTATTGGTTCAAATCAGACGGAGACAATTGGTAAGTGTAAGGCACCGACTTTGTCCTCATAAGTCCATTTCATTTACTCTCGTACTATAAGATTCGGACAAATTCATCACCTCTCATTTCATCACGATCACACATGTATTCTACTAGTCTTATAAATATCAAGGTTAATTTTGTTTTTTTTGTTTCACGAAACTTTCAATCCGTTCGGATGTGT
Source organism: Microthlaspi erraticum (assembly GCA_902728155.2). Classification (NCBI taxonomy): domain Eukaryota; kingdom Viridiplantae; phylum Streptophyta; class Magnoliopsida; order Brassicales; family Brassicaceae; genus Microthlaspi; species Microthlaspi erraticum. The sequence continues at coordinate 163,835 of CACVBM020001097.1, forward strand.
ACAAGAGTTTACATTCATACTACCATACTATTACTAGTCGTAATATAAACATAGTGATGGAGAATGTACGTTCACAATAATCCTTAATACGATTATTTCCGTCGTTCTTTGTCCATGTTGAATATATTAAACCTGACTAAAGAAAGAAGAAGCTACTAGATCAATATCTTAAAGAATGCTATGCAACAATGTGGGCATTGATCTTAGGTGTTGTTACTAAAAACTGCAAATCCCTTCAGGAATTGGATTGTTCCTTGAATGGAAATATTTTGTCACGAGCAATGCCCTCTTCTGTTTTTAGATCGTGATAGCTAATGACTAATTTGAGATCCATAATTTAATTTGGATTGTACTACTTAATAAAGACACTGTATGCATGCATGTAGAAGAAACTAGAAACGTAAAATGCATCAAATCAAGAAAACGTGAGACTAATGCCGCCTTTCAAATTTTCTCCCTAGCTAGAGGCTAGAAGACTCGTATTTCTTTCGAATTCTCCAAACCTAATAGTACCATTTTAAGATATAATGCCATAATGCCGTTGATCAATTTGTATTCATATCGTTCAAAAATATTGTAGATTTATTCGTGATAATTTAAACTTTAAAGGGATAAAGCCGTTGTGACTTGTGAGCACCTAGTTTTGTTTCGTATTTGGATTTATTAATCAATTAGCATCCCTATCGACTATCGTGGTATTGTTATTCAACTGATACTCCACACGTGACAGGAAAATAACAAGGCAAAAAATATAGAGATAAAATATAATGATAATAAATAAACAATATGTTAAAATGAAGGCTACATTGGTGAAAGCCAAGGTAAGATCTCCACGTATAAAAAGAGAGATCTCTTTTTCTTTTGGGGGTCAACCTAGATAGAGAGATGAGAGATCTGTGTTTCAATAGTGGATAGCTAGACTTAATTAGATCTGAATTTGTGTATCTGGAATTCTAGATATTACCACCTTCTGACTTTTCTTGTAAGAAGTGGAATGAGTAAGAAATTTTGAAATAGAGTGAATATTAAAATACTTAGTATTCATGAACTACGCTCGGAACCTTGTAGTTGTAGCTAATTACACTGCTCAATACCTTGAAAACCAAGGTAATATATCAATAAACATGAATAAACTAAATCGCGATTTCTAGCACCCTCTTTAATTAAATATACAAAATATATCCTCGTAAGTAACCAAAAATAAATTCACATAACAAAATTGTCTATATCCTTCTACATAAATAAGAATCGACAAAATCTACATTTAGATTTATTCAGCTTTTTCGCCTGAGAAACCAAAATTGTGAAAATAGAAAGCCATCGTCATCTCCTCACGTTTGGGCGAAAATAATAATAAAATAAATATATATTCCCAACTTTTTATTTATTTTATTTGTTCACTCCATATTTTTTCTATGTATATATATACCCACCTCTCTTATGTTTCGTGTGTGTGTTTTATCTTCTTCTTCTTCCTCCCTTTCAGAGTTGTTTTTATTTTTTCATCCTTCAAAACAGTTCATTACAAAACATCGCATACTGATCAGATAATTGATTATGGCTGAATTTTGGTTCTTGGTCGTAGCAATTTTAATCTCCTGCTTACTTTTGGTAAGACGAGTGATGGTTTTAAAGAAGAATAAGAGAAAGAAGAAGAAGAGCTGTAGAGGTAAGCTTCCTCCTGGTTCCATGGGATGGCCTTATTTAGGAGAGACTATACAACTCTATTCACAAGACCCAAATGTTTTCTTCACCTCCAAGCAAAAGAGGTAACAAAAAAGACTTGTCTTTCAAGTTACTTTTTTTCGGTTATCATCTTAGCTTAAAAATAAATTTATCATTTCATGTATAGATATGGAGAGATATTTAAAACCCGAATCCTTGGCTATCCTTGCGTGATGCTGGCTAGTCCTGAGGCCGCGAGGTTTGTCCTGGTGACTCATGCCCATATGTTCAAACCAACGTATCCGAGAAGCAAAGAGAAGCTAATAGGACCTTCTGCTCTATTTTTCCACCAAGGAGATTATCATGTCCATATAAGGAAACTTGTTCAATCCTCTTTATACCCTGAAACCATTCGCAATCTCATCCCTGATATCGAGCACACTTGCCTATCTTCTTTACAATCTTGGACCAGTATGCGTATCGTCTCTACCTACCAAGAAATGAAAAAGGTATCTATATTTTATTTTCATATGTATATAAAAAAAAAAATGCACACACGCAAACAATGCAATTCCTTTCTTTATCTCGTAATCTATGAAATCTCCTTAATAAGCAAAGATTATCATGTCTCTTGCAGTTCGCTTTTGATGTGGGCATTCTAGCCATATTTGGCCATCTGGAGTGTTCTTACAAGGAGGTCTTGAAACATAACTACAATATTGTGGACAAAGGCTACAACTCTTTCCCCATGAGTTTCCCTGGAACATCTTATCACAAAGCTCTCATGGTACAATATCATCTCTTGAATGAATGATTCAGTTAAATCTCCGGATATTTAGTAAACTTTGATAAACTGACGTGGACATTTTTTTAAAAAAAAAGGCGAGGAAGAGGCTAAAGATGATAGTAAGCGAGATTATACGCGAAAGAAAAGAGAAAAGGGTCTTAAAAACGGACTTTCTTGGTCATCTACTCAACTTCAAGGACGATAATGGTCGTGAGCTAACCGAAGAGCAGATTGCGGACAACATCATCGGAGTCCTATTTGCCGCGCAAGATACGACAGCTAGTTGCTTAACTTGGATTCTTAAGTACTTGCATGATGATCAGAAGCTTCTTGAAGCTGTTAAGGTTTGATCACATGCATGATTATAATCTTTTCCTCTTGTTTGTGTGTACACATATAAATACTTAAATGTATATATGTATACTAATTATGATGGTTGCAGGATGAGCAAAGGGCTATATATGAAGAAAATAGTAGAGAGAAGAAGCCTTTAACATGGGGACAAACGAGGAATATGCCACTAACACATAGGGTAATAATTACTATAATCTTTCGTTTTTTTTTACTTTTTACATTATCTAGGATTAATGTAATATATAGCTTATGTTTTAATGTTATGTGAAATAGGTCGTAGTTGAGAGCTTGAGGATGGCAAGCATCATATCCTTCACATTCAGAGAAGCAGTGGTTGATGTTGAATATAAGGGTACTAATTATATCATTTCACACTACTAGAACATTCTATATAAATTTTTAATATTTTTTCTTTTAATGAGATGTACCAAAATGAAAATGTTGTGGTCCAAATGAATATAAATCACTAATATTTCTGGTTCTTGTAACATGCATGTATACAGGATATTTGATACCCAAGGGATGGAAAGTGATGCCACTCTTTAGGAATATTCATCACAATCCGAAACATTTTTCAAACCCTGAAATTTTCGATCCATCTAGATTTGAGGTAATAATTAATAAACTACAGAAAACATATTTAGAATATTAATAAGTAATATTTTGTTTTTAAAGAACGACGGCTTACGTGATTATTGAAACTAATTAAAGGGAAATCCAAAGCCAAATACATTCATGCCCTTTGGAAGTGGAGTTCATGCTTGTCCTGGGAACGAACTCGCCAAGTTACAGATTCTTATCTTTCTCCACCATTTAGTTTGCAATTTCCGGTAAATTTTTACTCTTCCTCTTCTAGAATCTAGATTATAGTTAGCTTAATTTTCATGCACGACGAGTCTTCAAATTAGTAAAGTCTACGATTCACACCATGATTATAGCCACATCTTGATCACTTTAAAGCCTTTACATACCGCTATGTATGATAAGCAACAAGAGTAGTCTTAGAATGAAACTATAGTCTTGACAATAAATTGAAAGATACTGCCAAATAGCAAGAAACTAGATAGGTGTTCAGAAGATAGATAACTCTTTCATATCAAATAAGATTAGCTTAGTTCCGATGCAGGATAAATTTTAAAACTAGTACAATCGATCGTTTACGTCACAAATCTCTTACCATCTTAAAAAAAAAACGTGTCAGTATGATCGTACTACTAAAATCTAAGCCTTATATATTTATCACATCACTATTCATAACTAATAACGGATAAACATTACAAATACAAATCAAACATATGCTTGACATGTGATGTACTAATGAGTAATGAAGATATTAATAGATGAAAGTTTTTGATATACTTTTTTGTGCGTTAAAGTTACTATTTGATATTTAATATGATTGAAATTGGATTATGCAGATGGGAAGTGGTGGGAGGAGAGAAAGGAATAGAGTACGGTCCATTTCCAATCCCTAAAAATGGTCTTCCCGCTACATTTCGACGACATTCTCTTTAGGTCTTCAATTAATTTAAAGTCTAGTATTAATCAATCTTATCTTAATTAGCGTTAAATTATATTTTTCTAAATTCGATAAAATGTTTAAAACCCCTTTTCTAATTTTTTTAGAAAATATTTATTGTAGCCTTCGGGGGTTTTAGCATGTTTGTAACATGCAACAACTATATATATGGTGGAGTTAAAATGTCTATTCATTCCGGTATTGTAACCAAACCAAAATCAAAGAGTGGGGCTCACGTGAAGGGAGCAGTACGACCACAAATCGTGAATGTGAAAATAATAGAAAGAGGTTTTTGTGAAAGGTGTGTCTATGTGTGAGTGGACTGCGAAAATGACTTAAGCTACGATAAAACAGAGCATCTTCTAATTTTATGAGGCTGTGACATGTGTCGTTAATCAAAATGGCCACCTAGAAAAAGAAGTTGTATTTCTAATAGAAAATATCAAAAGAACAAAGAATGGGGTCCGTTTCATCATATCTTTGAGAAATGGTCCTGATCTCTAACATGACAATGGCCTTTACCTTACATTATTTTTTTCTTTTTTGGTTGAATCCTTTATTTTCAGAGCCTACCATCCAAATCATTGCCGAATAATTCCTTATTTCTTATTAAAACCGCTAAATTTTGGTCTACCTTACTACATTTAGCTGACGAAGTTAATAGTTATTATCGCAAACACAACGTTTTCATATTCAAATTGAGTATATTACTGAACCGTATATAAAAGAAAAACTATCACATTCCACTTAATAGTTATACCCTTAAACTCATAATATATAGGGCAACAACAAAACCACATATACATAACATTTAACTAGTAAAGGAAAACGCAAATGTAAAACACGAATTTTTATCTGTGGACGTAAAATCCCTAAAACAACGAAATATTTACATAGCGAAATCATCGAATAGTAACTTATACAATTGTGATCATAGGGCTGCGACACCTTTATTCCGGAGAACTTAGAACATCTGCATTGGTGATACTCTCATAGACTCTATAACAAAAAAGAAAATGAAAATAAATAAAAGAAATGAGGTGGCACGGCAAAAAGAAAGAGTCGGTTGAGCTGGGAGAGCTGCAGGAATCGATTCACAAAGAAGCTCTACACTTGTCATTATCTAATTCACCAATTTTATTCATTTATTTATTTATTTTAAAAATTTGTTTTTTTTAATATATTTAGGAACTTATGGTGAGTATCACCATTGCGGATGCTCTTATACTAAAGAGTAAAAGAGATGAGATGTGAAAGCCATTCTTAGTTCCAAAATAAAGCCTTGCAAGGAATATCATTAAGGAATTGAGCATCGCAAGTGTTTATCATATTATCACGCTGAAATTTGAATCACTAGGTTTAGAACAAAGAAACGAAAAGAAAAGAAAAGTATCAACATTGATTAAATAAAGGAAAGTTCCTTTATATATTTAAACTATCAGTTACGATTAGTAATAATATTTGGGGTGTAAATTGTAACATAAGGCCATAAGGGAGTGTTGAGTGTTGTACCAATGAAAATGTAAAGTTAGGGGGAGTGGCCTAATTTACGAACTGATTTCCTTTTCGGGTTTTAGTCTATTTTGTATCGATTTTTGTTTGGTGCTCCTACTCATGCAACCAGACATCGCCATTTTTCAATTACTTTGTATTTTATTTTTAAAACTAGTCCTTATATATTTACGCGTAGTAGTTTATATGTCTCCTTCTAGTATTCTTGTGTCGGAATTTAATATTTCCTGTCCGTTTGAGAGTGGTAGGTGAGTTTTTAATTCACATCTACAATACTATATACATGCATGTAATGAAAGGAAAGTGACAAGTAAAAATCTTGGTAGCTCTTTGTCAAAAAAATTATCTTGGTAGCCGGGTACAGTATATTGAACAAATAATCAGACATGTTAAATTGGTACATTGCAAACATAAACCATTCAGATTATTTGGTATTTGAAGTTTGACTCAGAGTTTATCCAAAGTGAGTTACGAGAAACTTAGGTCGTAACTGGTAACCAAGGAATGAGGGGGAATAATACAATTCCATCTCATTTCCTAAAAATTAAACCATTTACAAGGAATACATATCTCATATTATTCCTTCTCATTCCATATTAATTAAAGAATTTTAGTGTTAAATTATTTATTATAAAATATGGGAAGGAATGAATTTCATATATTTTATTCCTCCTTGTTCTATTCCTTCTCATTCTTTTGTTCTTTTTAGGATCACCAGTTAGAGCCTTATTATTCTTTGCTCTTTTGGCCACACGATTCAGATGGTTGGTGCTAGCTATTGAAATTGGTTAGGCTCTGAGATGGGTTCATGGGCCCAAGGCTATTGTATTACATATTGTCATTTCATTGGGCTTTAGTATAATTCAACAGTCCACTTTCTGCTTGGTCTTAGAATTATTGTCGCTAGTCATTAGAAGAAAATTAGCGAATTGACAATTTTTTTGGCTGTTGTCAACGTGATTAGACTCGTTAGAGAGAGATGAGTAGAAAGAAAAGTCTCTAAGCATAATACAAGAAGTGACTAGCATATTGAATGTATGAACGAATTGGCAGAAAGAAAAGTCTATGGCTGGTAATAATACAAATATATTAAAACTAGAATAGATGGCTGGAAAAAACGAGTGTAACCAGACCTTTATTTTCTTCTAGTCTTTTTTTTTTTCATAACAAGTCAAACTCATGGAAATAAATAGAGTTATATGTCACGGATAGTAGTTGTAAGAAAATTATTCCGCATACTCTTTTGTTTTATTTAGGTTCATCCTGATTTGATATTTTCAAAGATTTGAATACGTATGCAGATGTGAGTACGACAATAGGTACTGGTTTTTGTCTCTTAATTATAATACATGTACCCCATACTATTAATTTTTAATTATAATGACGTCATCATATGTATTTTTGAATAATATTTCTTTTCATATGTAATGAATTATCTGTATATGTTTTGATACAAAAATGCAATACTATAATTGGAATCAATTATGGGTATTAGCTGCTAGCTTCTTTTTTTTTCGATAAATGATTTTCAATGACTTTTTTTTTCAGGTATAATACGTAATCTAGTAAAAATTGTGGTTAACTCTAAACATAATATATTCAGATGTTAAAACGTGTTTATTTTTTTAAATGAAGGAAGAAATAAACTTTCACTACCTTTTTGTAGAGAAAGAGAGTCCAAACGTGACAAAGAAAAAGGGAAGTGCCGAAAGCATGAGTTTTTAAATGCCGTGGATGGATGGATCATCTACACAAAGTGATACCCAATACAATGGAGTTTTATTTTGTAGAAATCTAGCATCATGCATATAAATGACAAGTTAAACCTAATTTTTAATTTCAGATAGTTGGATACAAATTGCTAAAAAAAATCCTTCTGCAAACCCTTTTCGGAGAAGATCAAATGCGCATCCATAAATTGACGTAGAAAAGTATCTTTGAATACTAGACCAACGGGACACAAAATCGCTGTCAGTGGTTTTATAGGTCGGGAAGACAAAATTGGAGATGATAACTTAAGGCAATTCACAACGAAAAGAAACACACCATTTGCTTATATTAAGCCGAATCTCCTAACTATATCATGTTAATATGATTAACTTCTTTAACAAAAAATAAAATAAAATAAAATAATATGATTAACTTTTCCTTTGAAACATTTTACCAAAGATTATAAACTTTTGCTTTAAAGAAATATATGAGATTTGTTTTCGAAGATTCGATATTCTAAAATATATCAAATATGACACTGTTTTCAAAACCAACATGATAATAATGAATAAAAACCGAATTACATTTAACAAAAGAAAAATAAATATTCACCAAAAAAGAGAAAAAGATCAGAAAGTTTTTTTTTTGTTTTAACAAAAAAAAAAGTTTATTTTGTTTTTCGTAAATGCTGATTTGCTTTTACCATTTATAGAATAAAGTTAACTTTCTGAATATAGATAGATAGAATCTGTAGTTCATAATAAATGTAAAATTAAAAAAAAATTACAGTACTAAATTAGCAAATCAAAAGTGGAAGGAAGAGCTAAAGGGGACAATGGGACATGATCATTGCTCACACTTGATTTGAAGCATCATCCTTATCGTAAACTCTAAGTATTATAATGATCCTCATTCGGCTTAATTGAATTCTTTATCATTGAGTATTTTGTAAGTATCAACAATTATTCCTTATTATTAACGAGCTACGAACATTTATTGAAATAAGTAGAAACAGTTGAGTAAGAAAATCGTGAAATGAAATCATCTAATATCACACGAATCACGCGTGTCCAAAAAAGCGAAAAACAAATAGCAATGACATCATATACTTATTTTTTTTTTGAAAATAAAAATTAAAGAAGAATTAATGACTTGTTCTCTATTAAATGATTAAAAAGAAAACAATTAGCAATAAACAAAAAAAAAAGAGAGAGAAGGTAGCGACTAGCGAGATCCCAATTCTCCCTCAACCTGCGCAAAATTTCCATCTGTCGCACAGTTTGAGGATTAAAACGTGCAGCGAATCTCTTCTCTCCCTACGAAAAAGGTTGACCCAAAAATTCTCATCGATTTCTCTTCCTCCGATTCCGCCCATTTCGCATACCAAATTCCGGCGCAGCTGGGTGTTGTTTTTTGCTCGACCGGAAGTTTTGATTCCTCTGTTTGAATGATTTCTCAGTGAAAAGAAAAGAGGTCTCGTCGGCATGGACTCGGTATCTTCACGCGCCGGAGACGCCGACGTAAGAGATCTTGCACCGTCGATCGCGGCATGGCATTTCCAGATTGCTGTCTATTTCGCCTTCGGTTTCTTCTTTTTGAGGCTCTTCCTCGATAGATTCGTCTTTCAAGTAACTAAGAATCTCCTCTTATTATTATTTTTTTAATTTAATATTTTTGTTTGTTTGTCTATCTTGGAATTGATTGCGAAAGCTTTACGCCTTTGTTTAGCAGAGACTTTAGTCATAAATTCGTGTTTATTAATCTCTAAATGCCGAAAAATTAGCAGAATTTTTATGGAGAGCATTTCGGATTGATGATTTATGCATCTTCAAGAACTAAGAGATTGATGATTAATGTGCTGTTGTTTTGGTATTTTTCAATCTTTTTTCCAGAGAATAGCTGTGTGGCTTTTGAGAACTGGCTCTGCTCCGGTTAAAATGAATGATGTGGTTACTCGAGCAAAGATCGTGAAATGCAAGGAGTCCTTGTGGAAATTGCTGTACTATGCTGGTTGTGACATATTCGTTCTCAAAGTCGTTTTTCACGAGCCATGGGCCAGAGATGTCAAGCTCTACTTTGACGGTTGGCCAAATCAAGAATTGAAGTGAGTCATCATTAATCAAACCCACATTCGTTTTCTTCACCTCGATTTTGCTACTACTCAAAAGCGAATAGCCTAATTTATTCGTTTTTGTTTGTTTGTAGGTTTTCAGTAAAGCTTTACTATATGTGCCAGTGTGGGTTTTATGTGTATGGTGTTGCTGCGTTGCTTGCATGGGAGACCAGAAGAAAGGATTTTGCTGTTATGATGTCTCACCATGTAATCACAATCCTCCTCATTGGCTACTCGTACTTAACGAGGTATGATTTTGATTCATCTACTTACATTTTCACTCCATGGTTTGTTGAAAAGTATGTGAAGATGCTAAAACTTGTCTTTTAGTACATAGTATAATGCTTTGGAAGTACCTAAATTTTGAAAGGATGTATTAAGTTCCATTCAGAGTAAAAGAGCTTTGATCACTTCAAAGAGTTACCATTTGTTCATCTGTGGAGGTTAAACTTTTTGACTGAGAAACTGAATTTATTTCTTCTGCAGTTTTTTCCGAATTGGAGCAATCATCTTAGCCCTTCACGATGCAAGTGATGTGTTTATGGAAACTGCTAAAATTTTCAAGTACTCTGAAAAAGAATTTGGAGCAAGTGTGTGTTTTTCACTATTTGCTCTGTCTTGGCTGTTGTTACGGTTGATTTACTTCCCATTTTGGATCATCAGGGCCACGAGGTACGTGCCCAATACACTTATTGGATATAAATATCTTTGCTTGTTGTCAAATGTCAAAGCTTTATCTGACGTTTGCTCTTTTTGTTGTGTTGTTGTTGAAGCATTGAACTCCTGGATTATTTGGATATGAACTCAGCTGAAGGCACGATCATGTACTATTCCTTCAACACGATGTTACTGATGCTTCTTGTTTTCCACATTTATTGGTGGTACCTCATTTGCGCCATGATCGGAAGACTGCTTAAAAACAGAGGACAAGTCGGAGAAGACATAAGATCCGGTAAGTTTTTTTGTATTTTTTTGCTGAAACTCGGTTTTGAATAAAACTGTTTATCTATCATTCGTATGAGACTTGGGTCATTGCTCTATCTTAATCTGCAAATGACTTCTTCATACTATTATGTTCTTCATTGCTCTATGTTCTCTGGTCTGTGCAGTGTGGATATCTATTAAAGTTTATGAGTTATAATTTTCTCGTTTTGTTTTTTCTCTCGTCAATGGCAGATTCAGAGGATGATGATGATTAGGCTTGCAATGCAAGCATGAAAGATACGGAACATGTTTCCACTTGTCCAAACCAAACCATTTAGCTGCTGAAGATATTGTTTCTCCGCTTCATTACCTTACTAATTAGAGTTGGGAGGTTGAAAAAAAGAAGAAAGGTTATATAGATTTATCTTTCTTTTTTTCAGTTTTGTATTGGTCCAGTCCATTTCGACTCTAGACTGCATTTTCTCCTTGACAAATATAAAAAAAAAAACGAAAACAGAAACTCGGGTTTCTTGTGTTGTTCTGCTGTATAAAACAATATGGGAGATGTCTCTGTAAATGCAATTCCTCTTTGTATTGTTGTTTATCTATAAGCATCAATCGCTCATTTCATCAAATGTATTGTTTTGTGGTTTCTCAAGACTCATTTTTAGAAATGATCACTTGCCCTGTCTCATTGAGTAAAATCAACCCATATATTTCCATCAAGCGATCCCAAAACGATTCATGCTTGTCTCTGCCCTTCATCAAAACCCCAAAAATAATACGATTTGATGATGTTTTCTTAAAAACTTAAGCTATCTGCTTCTTCCTTTTTCTCTCAGAGTATTCCAAAACAGTAGTCAAAACATTTTACCAAACAACAAAAGACATACAAAACAAAGAAAAACTGAAAACAAACTCACATTACCCCAACCATCAGATTGTCAGCTGCGTCCAGCAACGGATCGTACCACGACCCTTCATCGGCCCAGCCTTCCGCCACACCGGACGATCACTCCCAACAGTCAAAACGTCAACGTCCGACACCGGCTTGATGTCCCAATTCAATCTATCAGGCCCAAGCACTCCTCCTACGAGATAAACCTCATCATTCAGACTCGTCATGGCCATTCCAATCCTCCGCTTAAACTCTGACGCCGACGCAACCATCTTCCACGTGTCATCATCTTCTTCTTGTTTGTACACCATTGAATTGCTCATGACGTAAAGCACGTCCTCAACAACAGCCATTGGACCTTGAGGCCACTCATACTCTTTCACAGTCCATCCGAGTTTCACACTCTCAAGAACCTGCACCGTCGATATCCCTTTGTGCAATACGTGGACTTTCCCTTTCACCACCAGACCCGAGCAGGCCGAGTTGTGAGTCCGGTGAAGATCCGGGATCGGAGTCCACACGTCCTTCTCCGGATCGTACATCTCAGCTCCAGATATCGATTTCCGGCAAGTCGTGAATCCGCCAGCAACGACAATGTTCCCGTCGAGAACGCAGCAGGCGAACATAGCGCGAGGCACGAGCATCGGCGCGCGAGGACTCCACCGCCTCTCAACAAAATCGTAACACCAGACCTCGTCCGTCGCGAAAGTGCCGTCGTGATCGCCAGTCTGCGGATCGACGTTATCGCTGCCTCCGCCTAAGACAAAGAGCTTCCCGTCGGTGGTGACAGCTCCGAAATTGGCGAGATGGCGGATTCTCGACGGAAGGATGGGGAGAGTAAGCCAGCGATCGCAGTTGGGGCTGTAGACTTGCCACGTGTTCTCAGGATCGAAAGCGCACACGCAGAGAAAGTTTTCTGTTGATCCAACTTCTTTACGGACTTCGAAGAGCTCGTCGCTGCGTATCGCTGCTCGCCATGAACGAGACACGAGCTCTATATTCGGATGAAGGTCTAATGGAGCGTGCGCGAGGCATCTCATCGCAACCGCGTCTGGAATTCGGTCCAAGAGCCCAGACATTTGTGGCTGCTACAAATCTGAAAACAACATTTGATGATCAGATACGCATTCCAAATCGAATTTATCAATACGAATGTCAAATTGGAGAAATCGAGAGCAGGATTGTGACCTGTAAATTGAGATTTGGGGATCGAATTGTGTGATAACGGTGATGTGAAGTAACGTTTCACAAAAGGGAGAAACCGTGAGACCTAGAGGGTGCAGCGAATCTCCGCCAACGGATTACGATCGATTTCTCCTCCGGCTCTGCAAATCGCAACGAATTAGGCGGTTTTCCGGCGTAGCTGTGTTCTTGGTCTAGTTGAAGAAGGATGCTTTTGTTGGATGATTTCTTAGTGAAGGAGGTCTCTTCGGCGGATTTTGAGTCGTCGACATGGAATCCGTATCTGGCGTAAGGAATCTCTTACGTTCAGGACCTAATTTCGTGGGCCTGTCTTGGGCTGTAATGTCTTACTTACGTTTAAGTCTAATTTCGTGGGCCTGAGATGGTTTGTTCTACTGTCTCAATAACCTTGGCCACCTTGGGGTTTTCGAGAGTACCCGTGTGAAGCGACGTGGAATTTTCCTCCGGTGAAACCTCTTCCGACCTTTAAATGGGAAGGAAATACCCGGCAAAGAGACCTAAGCCAGTGTTGATGACGGAGCATGAAGGGGACGTATTTGTTTTTTGTACACCGAGCTACAAGAGCAACCGGACGAGGGTGTTTAAACTAGACTTGAAACAATGTGGGTGGCAAGAGAAGAGAGATATTGGAGGCTTGACGTTGTTTGCAAGTTTCCCTAGCTCTTTATTAAGGGCCGGTCTCTCGGCGGAGGAGAGGAACAGAATATATACATCGCTCACTGATGGAATCCACTACTCCATGAAAAGCTCTCATCTCCGTCAGGGATCCTGTGTGTCTAGCTGCATTGATTGGGTGGAGCCACCTCACAACATGGCTTAATTTCTTGTCACTTTCACCATCATCCCTTTGTATTCTTGTCTTATATGTGCTTTTCTTGAGGTTTGTTTTTACATTGTAGCTCGGATACTCTGTTGAATTGGTCAAGTTCCTATTAATCCAACGCCTACTGTTTAAGACTTAAACACAGTGTTCTCAGTCTCATTCTGTGACAGTATAATAGATAGGATTCCTTACGTGTTCTTGCACATAATTGGAAGGAAACAAGTTAACAGGATCTCTTCTGGAGAGATTTAAGGACGGGGTCAACTTTGGTTAGGCTTGGTTCTTTTAAAACACTTCTCAGACCCAACTGTTGCTGCAATAAAATGATATAAACTACAGTCACCTACTGATCAATATGATGATGGTATGGTCACTACAACAAAACTATTTATTAGTGTAGTTTATTTTGTATCATTTTTAACAAATGATGCTAAATTAAAAATTAATCATATTAGAAAGCATCATTTGTTGAAAATGACACTAAGACAAAGACACTTACATCATTTACTTGTAAATGATATTAATAATGATTTTTTAGTATCATTCATCTATAAATGACACAAAGAAACAGTATTTAATATCATTTCATTGTAAATGACACTAAAAATCAGCATTTTCAGATTTTTTTTAAAATTAATAATGATGGTTTGAATTAAAAATAAATTGCAAAATAAAAATAATTTGCCGTTGTAAAAAAAAGCAGGTCTCTTCTCTCCGAGCTCCTCGATCGAGGATCAATTGCGCTCCCAAAACTTCCGAGCTCGTTATCCTCGCCAACGCCTCCGACGTATCTCACTTTGGCTATTTCCAGCGAGCGTCAAGGAGTTTGTCGTCTCTGTCGATTGCACCGTCGCCAGCCTAAACCCTCCTTCCCCGCGCCAATCCGTTCAGCACGAAGGTTCTTCTCCTTCTTCTACCTCTTAGATCGCTAGTTTCTTTCTCTATTCTCTCGGATCTATTGCCATTCCCTTTTTCCTATTTGCGTTTCTTCGATTCTGCGGAATCGGATCGGCTTTTCGATTTCCCAACTTTTATGATTAGGATGTGTGCAATTGTTTTCTCACCTCTTTCTAGGTCTTTACGGGCTATGCGATGAATGTAGTTCTTTGTAATTGTTCTCGATTTTGGGGTAATTAGTGTTCGTGCTTTGTTTTTGATATAGAAATGGCCTTTGTGCGGTGGGATTCATGGACGATCATTACCCTGTTCGAAGTGCCTTTTCTCTTCTCAATGAGGTATTCTTATGCTCAACTAGGAATCTCTTGTCGTAGTTTTCCTGTAATTTGAGTATCCTTGTTATAATCCCTATCTAGGTTCTCGTCAGGTGGAATGATTCGTGTTGCTTGACATTCAATTTTTCTCAGGTCCTAGATGAGTACCAGAAGATGAATGATCTTCTTAATACTCTTCTCAACACTAGAAGGTAAGCTCCTCGTACAAGTACTTTGTGATGATGTTGTGTTCTCTGTTCTGATCCTTTACTAATATCAGTTTTCACGTTTGTGCAGAGAATTCAGTGAAGGATTATAGTTTTGTGGCTTCACTGAATTCACTAAAAAGCTCCCAAACACTAAAAATCAGCTGCAGATTGTCAAAGGAAGGATGTAATGTTGTTGTGAACAATCCCCGTGGAGAAACTTGAGGTACTAGAATTTGTCGTCTTGATTTTGGGGATTCACATGTTGCTTAGATTAGATAATGCATAGCTTTTGTGTTGGTTTGATTTTAGGGTTTGAGAGCTTTTATTCCAAAGCAGTAAGTGGTGAAGAAAGTGAATAATTTCACTTTCAATATGGACATAATTTGGGCATGTCCAATTTAGCCCATGGACAAATATGGACGGACACGTGTGGACATGGGCTGTCCAATGGACATAAATATCTAGGTCAAATTGATTTGAGAAAAAATCATTTTTCATAATCTGGGTTAAGCTTGGGTTTTCGGTAGGCCTGTCAATTTCAGACCCGAACTGCGGGTCCTGCCCCGATTGACCCGCCGCGGGGCGGGTGCGGGTCGAGAAAAATTCAAAAAAAATTAGCGGGTCATGCGGGTGCGGGTTGTAATATTTTAGTCCGCGGGTTTGCGGGTTACCCGCCAATTTTTTTTTCTTTTTTAATTTCAATTTTTTTTAAATATTATTATTTAGTCAACAATTGTTCTTAATTTATCGAAAAAAAAAAAAATATTCAGAAATATTTTTAAATTATTTAATAATATTTAAAAACTCTTTTAAAAAATAAATATTAATGATTTTTATTATTAAAAAAAATTATTTGTAATTTTTTATTAAAAATATATATAATTTAAAATTTTATTATTTTATTAATATTTGCGGATTACCCGCGGATATCTGCAGATTTAAACGGCGCGGATGCGGGTCGAAAAAAATATGTTCAAAATTTGGCGGGACGGGTCAAAGCGGGTCAAAAAAAATATTGATATGTGCGGGGCGGGTCAGGCGGGGCGGGTTTGACCCGATTGACAGGCCTAGTTTTCGGGTTTTGGTTCGGGATTTGATCGGATTTTTCGGATTTTAGGTTTTCGGGTTTAGAGATATATAAATCGTCCGGGTCTTTTAAAGTTTCAGTTCGGGTTTGGTTTAAGTTTTTTTTCGGTTTCGGATTTTTTTCCGAGTTTTTCGGATTTTCAAAGTTTTTTTACGAATTTTTGGGTTTTTAAAGTTTTTTACGATTTTTTAGGTTTTTCGGGTCGAGTTCGGATTCGGATTCGGGTTTCACGTAAAAGTCCTAAACCTAACTCGCGCAGAAAAAAAAAATCGATTTTCAAAAAAAAATATATATATAATAAAAAAAATTGATTTTTTGTCTATGGACAGCCCACGGACAGCCCAGTTTTGATGGGCCATAATGGGCATGGTCCAATATGGACATGGAGCTAAATGGACACGGACAATATTTTGTCCATAAAACAAATGGACATTATTGGACGGGCCAAAATGGACATGGACGCCCATTTTGACAGCTCTAACCGAGTTGAAGGAAAATGTAAACAAGAGTTTCTTCTTCTACTGCATGAACTTTTGGCTTCACCGTTATGAGTTTGCTCAGTTTATTTTTGTGTGTTACAGGTGGGTTGTAGACTCGTTGTGCAGATTACGAGATTGAACGAAGACAAAAACGACTTGATACTGAGTGAAAAAATAGTCTGGGTTGGTTTCACTTTTATGTCTTTGTCTTAGTCAGAAAAGTTCTACGATGGGACTGCTTTGATATATCGCATAATGTCTTCAGGAGAAGGTGTACCTTGAGAAGGAACAGTTGCCAAAATCTTACCTTATGGAGCTCAAGTCAAACTTGGGGATAGTAGCATAAGGTTAGATTTCATGTCCATTGCTTCTATAAATTTGTTTGTTGACAAGTACTCATTTCGCGTGCCAATACATGTGTTTCCACAGTGGACTGCTACACATTTCAAAGATAACTCTCAGAAGATTTGGATCAGTGAGCGATGTGCTTCAGGTGGACGAAAGCTTAAAGGTTCTGGTTGTGAAATCTCTATTCCCAGACAAGATCTCTCTGAGGTAAAAACCTTGAATAAAAACGCAAAGCTCCTGAGTTACAGGACTCACAACTAAAACCTCTTTCTTCTACTGTTATTTTTTTTGCTCTACAGCATTGCAGATCTTGAAAGCGAACCTGGTTTGTTCATCTCAGGCATAGAGGTACATTTCTATCGACAGTGTTCATTTGTCTTGGTTTGAAAATGTTAGAAAATGCAACTTGAGAGTAGTATTAGTTCTTCGTTCTGGGATATTGGGAATCAACTTAAGAGTAGTATTAGTTCTTAGTTCTTGAGTCGTGCTGCTTTGATGTTCTTGAGACTAGAAATAGGATAAGTTTGTAGCAAATAGTATTGTGTTGTGCATACGGTTCAACTTTGCAAATAGTATTATGTTGCTTATTGGGGTTGATGTATACGAATGTATAAGAAGAGCTTAAGAGAATTGTATAAGAAGAGCTTAAGACAATTGCAAATAGGTTTCTTATGAGAAATTTGATGTTTATGATGCAATTTGATATTTATTTCAGGGTATGAGATACTTGAAGAAGAGAATATAAGGAAGAAGACACATATACATTATTTTAGCTTGAATAAATATACATTTTCTGTAATTACTAAATAAGAATATTTTAGCTTGAATAATTTTTTTTTAATCTAATTTTAATTTTAGTATCACTTACATATATATATATATATATGTATATATATATTTTTTTAATTCTAATCTCATTTTTAGTGTCACTTACACAAATGATACTAAAATCATTTTAATGTCACTTACACAAATGATACTAAAATTTAATTTTAGTGTTATTTGTAAAAGTGATACTAAAATCATTTTAGTGTCAATTTACAAATGATACTAAAATTAAATTTTAGTATCATTTATTTACAAGTGATACTAAAGTTTAATTTTAGTGTCATTTATAAAAGTGATATTAAAAAAACTTAGTGTCATTGATTTTAGTGTCATTTTCTGAAATGATACAATAATTCTTGTATGATACTAAACTTAAAAAAAAGTGACACTAAAAAATATGTTTCTTGTAGTGGGTTTTCATATTCTGATACAGAACGAACTTGACTCTCTCTTCTTTCAATCTCTACTTACCATGCCTGGTTTTTTTGGAGTTGATGGTTTACTACAGGTTTGGGTTGACTTTGGTTCGCAGCTGGTTTACTCAATTCGGCATATTCTCTAGAAGATGTAGATACTCAACATCTGTTTCTCAGCAAGATTTCAGTAGAAGAGAACAAATAGTTAGAGATTGTTGTAGATTTCTCTAGATTTTAGCTTAATTCATTTGCTATAGATGTAACCACTCTTTTGATGATCAATACATGGAAACATTCAGAGTATCTTTCTCTTTATGTTTGATTTGATTTCAGTTGATGCCATTGCAAGAATAAAGTCTCTAAGTATGAAGTAAAAACAGATTTTTCTTATCAAATCAAGTAAGAAATGTTAGACATCTACATTAGACTGCATAGGTTGAGGAGTTCGTTTCAACATTAGACTGCATACGCAATATTATTATGCAAGTCAGAGAGAATTTATGAAACCAACTCGAACGCAATTTTATTAAAACCACATACAAATCTGTTTCAATGAGTCATATTTTAAGCAAAGCCACACTGTTATTCAACACAAATCTTCACAAAACGACAAGAACTCAAACGCTACACTACCAAATTCCCAAATTCATTACAAAGACCAACATGGGAAAGCTTTCGAAATAAAAACGTGTTTACTACAGTCGTCTCCCGGAGAGACTGATGGAGCTAACTTTCTGAGGAGTGGCAACCACAAGCGGAGCTTCTGGAGAAGATTTGTTACCGGAGAAGGAGAAGTTGTCGTGCATGAATCTGCTCTCCACAATTGACTCATCCTTCAACAAGATCTTGTAGCAGTAACAGCTCTTGAGCCCTTGCTGGTTCCTATAGCACTCGTGTCCACTGTTCTTCACCCGCTCCAAGTCCCATATCACACTGAACTTCCCCACCGTTGCTACGATGTGCCTCTCTTGCTTCCCACTCTCCGTTACCTGCAAACAAACACACAACAAAAGACTATGAGGATTTGTTTTTTTTTTTATAAATCAATAATGTGTCAGTCAAGTGAGACTTACCCATGAGAAGTGACTGCCGTGAAACTTATTATCTTTCCCTGCCAAGTGTGAATCAAGTGGTGTTAGCTTCAGCAGCCTCGGAGCTGGTATTTTGTTCCCCATCCTTCCGCTAAAACCAGTTTTCGTCCGACCATCTTTGTCAGTGAAAAGGGTGCAAACAAGAACCAAGTACGTATCCGTCGTCCCAAGAATCCATTTCCCATCATAAGAAACGTCCACATGAGTTATCGGTGAGCCAAGCCCTGGGAAAGCCGTCTTCGCCATTCTCATTGAGGTCTTCGAGTACAGCCTTATCTTCCCATCAAGCGATCCCACAACGATTGATCCATCTCCTGTAGTCGCAAAACACTGGAAATTCGTACCCCTCGAAAACTGATGTCCCTGAGTCCATTCCAAGATGGGAGAATCAATGCTCTGCACTATCCCTCTACTGTCCCTCATGTCCCATTGACACAGCCTATTGTCATCTAACCCCAGAAACGTAGACTCTGATGGATCTAGCTGCGACCCTTTTGTATCATTCGTTATGTCTCTCATCGAAATCTCAGTCCCGTCTTTCTCGAACTTCCATTCCGTAACAATCTTCCCAGACTCAATATCAAGCTGCTTCACACCGCTAGAATGTGGATTCCCTTGTTTAGCCGGACTCATCAGCATCATATTAGTCTCTGCCCTCATCAAAAGCGCCTTGTTTGGTGTCGTCTGGCTCGAACCCGATGCGAATCTCGAGTTTCCAGAATCGAATCTCACGCACACACCTTTCCTGTGAATCCCACGCTCCATGTTCCTGTAAACCTGAACCCCTGACTCATTCACCAAGAACGAATTCGCCAGAGCTCCTAAAGCCAAACTCTGCACTCCACCATTAGCCACTTCTTCAAACTCTTCAGTCAAATCCGTTTCCTTCTTCCCCTGAAGCTCCTCTTCCTCCGGTGGAGCTTCAGCATCCGCCCACAGAGTATCATCAGCAGCCTCTGGATTAGCCCAAACCATGAAATCTTTCCCATAGACTTTAATCTTATTCGCCTCTGTTGCCTTGACCTTATACACATTCTCAAACAGATAGTCCTGGAACCTTGTAACGAACCTCCTATAATCCTCATCCGTCAAGAACCTCAAAGCCCAAACTCCATTACTCACGAAATCAACTCTACGCTGGTCCCCAAACATTTTCAACTGCATATCCGTCGAAACTCTAGCTTTAACCTTAGAGCCAACGCCCAGAACCCAAAAGGACTCACCTCGCTCGCTTGATTCTTCACCATCATCGTAATCGTCGAGATCCTCTCCGTCCGCCGACGAAGACTTGACGAACTTGTGCGATGTCAGTTTATCAGAGATGATCCATTTCGATTTGGGCGTGTTTCCACCGATATGGCGGTAGAGCTTCACCGCGTTTTTCATACCGGGCGTTGCGGATGATGCGGATGATGAATATTTCAGCTTTAAGGCGCTTAGCTTCTGCTCAACTTCGAGAATCGAGGCATCGGATGGTCCCGAAGAAGAAGAATCAGATGGTCTCGCGAGGTTTGAGCCATAAGCAGACGACGATCCTAGCTTCTTCGAGACATCTTCGTCATCGGACTGATCCTCGTCTTTGTCTTCATAGTACTCGGACTCGGAATCAGTATCCGAATCGGTGATCTGATCTTCCCGACTCTGAGAAGTTCCCATGATTCGATCGATTAGCTACAGAGAAGAACGAAACGGAGAGGTAGCGAAGAAGACTTTCCTCTTTTGAGTTCTCGCAGCCGGATCGGAAAAGATCGCTACCGAAATTTCTGGCCGGAATCGAAACGAAATTGGGAAGTTTCCTCTGGAAAGAATACGGAAAAAAGAATGATGTGATGATTCTCGAAGATATTCTTTGAGAAATGAACGAATTTGAGAGAGTGTATGTAGGGGAGGAAGTTAGGGATTTGGGAAGAGAATTGGGGGTTTTTATAGGGTACGAGAATAGCGTCCATTTAAAGTTGGCTTTCTCTTACTTGCTTCGACCTGACGCCAACACATTTCGAACGCGTCGGTGATTGCGTCGGCGACTGCGTCCGCGTTTTAGTTTAGGAAATAAAGAGATTATCCACATTATCATCCATCTATTCTTACCATATAATTCATATTTATTTACATCCCCGCCAAAAAATACTGTTCGCAAAAATACCCAAATCTTAAGTTTTAAATCTAGGTTTATGGTTGTTTCTTGTTTGGCTATTCGGTTCAGTTCGATTCTAATAATACGATTTTTGGAAGGTTTTATCCGTTTGGGTATTCTTATAGCTATTTAGAGTTAGAGGGGTTATTGAGAGTAGAATTTGTGATGATTTGTTAAAATTTTCAAAATCCGTTGTTATTGGTTAATGGATTTTAATATTCTTATTAAAATATATTATTATTATTTATTTTGTTAAAAAATCTATTGTTATTGATTTGATAACTTTTAAATAACAATGAATGTTATATGGATTTTAAAGTCATAAAACCAATAACAATAATTTTTTTAACAAAAAAAGGATTTTAATAACAATATCAAAATCTATTAATCAATAACAACGGATTTTGAAATTTTTTTTGGTTCTCTTTAACTTTTAGAATCTTTAAAGTTCACATAAATTCTACTCCCAATAACCCCTTAGTTTAAATGATTATCATCTAAAATATTTAAAAATATCAAAATATATAAATAACCTAGAAAAACTAGAGAAAAATATACACAAAATACGAAAAAATATAACTGAAAATCCTAAAAGTATATTTATAAGTTCTAACCCTGTACATTTGGATTTTTGGTTCAAGCTCGATTTGAAAATTATAGTATATCATATCGGTTTTGGATTGGTTATTTTTGGATCGGTTCTGTTCAATGATTTAAGTTTAGTGTATACCATCTAAATTTATCTTTATATATATGTTTGTTTATTTGGAATCAATTCCCTCCATTTATCTCTACCTTCTAAAAATATTACTATATATGCACTATGCACAAAATATATCTACTAAATAAAAATAATTAGGTCAAAATAACAAACGCGCCAGGTAGGGGTCGAACCTACGGCCTTCTGCTTAGGAAACAGACGCTCTATCCACTGAGCTACAGGCGCTTTCTTGCTACCTATAGGATTTACATTTTATTGAACGGTGATTAACATAAAACTTTTGTTGTTCTGATTCGAAATCTAAACCGACTCTGATTCTGAGATTGATTCGAAATCTAAACCGACTCCATCAATAGATTCGAAATCTAAACCGACTCTGAGTCTGGGTTTTCCTCGCCGTACATAAAAAGGGTCGACTTTTCCCTCTCTTATCTTTATCCCAATCTGCCGCCGTTGGCTTTTTTATGGGAGTTTGGTTTTAAATTCCGATTGTTTTCCCTGAGGATTTTTCGTTTGATTGTTTTTCGAATCTCTTGTTCGGACGATGATTTCCTTGTTAGGGTTTGGCTCGACTTATCTCGATTCGGCCGACGTCGTTGATCCTTAGCGCCGATTTGCAATCAGACGAGTTTTGCCGCTGGTCATCGAGGTAAGTTCATGTCTTTGTCTAGGGTTTCTCGAATTCCGTTGATTCTGTTTCGGAATCTTTCGGGTCTGCTTACCTAATTTGTCTTGCGAATTTGGATTACTGGAATTGATGTCGACTTACTTTTCGGATTCATATTCCAGGGACAGAGAGAAACGTATATGATCAATTCTTGTTGATCCTGATGGCTCAAGGACGGTATTGGTCAGGGTATTTTCTTATTGCGTTATCTATCTCTATAGATCAAACCATCGCACAGTTTTGTTTGGTCTTTCAAACTGGGAGAGAGACAGAAAAAAGAGAGATGTCTGTATGAAAAGAGAAGAGAGAGGAGATGTGTATATGACCTTTGCCATGACAGGTGCGCTTGCTTGGCAGGTCTAAACTCAGAACCTCTCCTTTCATATGCTTCTTGCATACCACACACAAAGAGTGCCTTACTCTTTTTTATGCTTCTTGCATACTGTTTTATATGCTGCTTGCATACTCGTCTATATGCTGCTTGCATACTCGTCTATATGCTGCTTGCATATCATTCACATGCTGCTTGCATACCACACGAAAGAGTATCTTGCTCTTTTCTATGCTTCTTGCATACTCGTTTATATGCTGCTTGCATACCACAAAGAGTATCTTGCTCTTTCAAATGCTTCTTGCATATATTCATATGCTACTTGCATATACCCATGCTTCTTGCATATATTCAACATGCTTCTTGCATACTCACATGCTGCTTGCATACAACAGAGTATTTGAGGCATCACTTGTGCTCTCAAATATGCATCTTGCATATGAACCATCAGTGCAAATTAGGAAGAGAATCACTGACCCGTGACTGAGCTTTCATTGCAGGATTTCAGATACGCACATGAGCAGGTAAGATTTACTTATGCTGTATTATTATTATTACTTTTTTTTTCTTGTTCATATCAGACTCAGGCTCAGAGAAGAGTAATTGTTGTCCTTGGTGTTGAATCAGGTGTGCGTGAGCATCTCGTCAGAGTCGGTGAACATGCCAGGGCTTCAACAATGGAACCGATCTCATGGGGGGGAAGGTGGATCTAGAAAGAAGATATCACTCAGCTATTTCAGAAACCATAACTCAGTTTTGGTCGCTCTCAGGTTGGAGGCAGAATGTGTTGTACATCATGTAGTTTGTTCAGGGGAATATAGGATAAAACAATGTCTATGTTTAGCTGCTAATGTAGTGTTCCTTGGCTAGTGTCATTTATTCGACCAAATCTATGTCTCTCTCTGTACATCTTTAAAACTGTGTCAACGCATATCAGTTTTAAACTATGTTTCCAAGTCACCACCACACTTCTCTCATCAATCTTCTTAGTCACCCATATCTCTCAGTCTTTGATGTAACATGAAGCTGCAACAACACCGAAAAAGTTTTCTCTTCTCTAACAACGGAAAGACACAAATTAGCATAATCATCGCACTCATAAGGAAGATCAATTCCGAGCAATGATATTATGACTTGTTGCGTTTTCGTTTCAGCTCTACCAAACAAATAAGTTTTTCCATTCAAAGACACGCATTGATTCTCTCTGTATCAGAGTACCACAAGGACCATTTGATCAAAACTATAATAGTTTTTTTTTGTCAGCTCAACTTCAACTTTTCATTATGGTGGAGATTAAGAAAAACACACACCAACATAAAATAAAGAGAGAGATTGCATGTAGCTGATTTTGCCACCTCTTTTTTTTTATTTCTTTTGCCTATATATATTTTATCTCAATCAGGGGGACTCAAAGATCGTATTGATTCTAAAATAAGAAAATTTAACAAATATCAACGGTGTTTTCTCTGCCTTGAAGCATTCCCTTCGATCTCTTTTTTTTTTTTTTTTTCTTTTCTTTTTTGCTAAGAAGATTCCAATCTCTGTAATCTCCATCAAAGAGACAAAGACAATGGAAAGAGTCTGATCGATTTGTTAATTTCTGCTTCTTCAACAAAAACGTCACAATGCCTCCTTTCTTCGTCTTCTTCTTATTGTTAAGGTTCTCTGTTTCTCAAGCTCTCCCTCCTCCCCGAGGTAATTGCATGCGTTCGTGATCTAATTATCTTTTCCTTCTCATTTCTAATCGAATACTGAAACATATCATAGATGCCTCTAAAACGTCGCTCATGCTAGACACTGTTATAGATACCCTAATACGTTGCCGTTTCATTTCACATATGGAAGGTTTCTATTTAAACTGTGGATCAACTTCTCCAACGGAACTCAACGAGATAAACTACACACCGGACAAAGAATTCATCGCCGTAGGCAACACGACAACTATAAAGCAAAAAGACCTTCTTCCAATCCTCTCCACGCTGCGTTACTTCCCGGACAAGTCATCTCGAAAACACTGTTACAACTTCCCCGTCGCACAAAACTCCAAGTACCTAATCCGAACCACTTACTACTACGGTAATTTCGACGGCAAGAAAACCCCACCTGTCTTCGACCAGATCGTCGGAGGCACCAAATGGAGCGTTGTGAATACATCAGAGGATTACGCCAAGGGCCAGAGCTCTTACTACGAGATCATCGTTGGTGTTCCTGGCAAGAGACTAAGTGTTTGCCTTGCCAAGAACGCAAACACCTTATCATCGCCTTTCATATCTGCTTTAGATGTCCAATCTCTTGAAGATACAATGTACAATTCAACAGACCTCGCGTCTTACAAGCTCAGCCTCATCGCTAGGAACAGCTTTGGAGGAGACGGAGAGATGATCAGGTAAGCTGTTTTTATTATATTCCATAGTTTGATGGTCTGACATTTCCTGACGACTTGTGATGGTATGTTTTAGTTATCCAGACGACAAGTATAACCGTCTGTGGCAACCGTTTTCAGACAAGAAGTATCCGCCGGTGACTTCTCGAAGCAGTGTTAACCCGTCGGACTTCTGGAACATTCCACCGGCGAAAGCCTTTGTGGAAGGGTTCACGGCGAGTAAAGGGAAGCCTCTACAGCTTCTATGGCCGCCGTTTCCTCTTCCGGCTACAAAGTACTATGTAGCTCTGTATTTTCAGGATGATCGGAGTCCAAGCCCTACGAGCTGGAGAGCTTTTGGTGTTACCATCAATGGAGTTTCCTTTTCAAGAAACCTCAATGTGAGTACCAATGGGGTTATGGTTTACTCTGGTCAGTGGCCATTGTCAGGACAGACTCAGATCACACTGACTCCTGCCAAGGAATCGCCCATGGGAGGAGTGATTAATGCTGGAGAAGTGTTTCAGGTTATTCCTCTTGGGGGAAGCACTAATTTTAGCGATGGTAATGTAAATGTTTTCTTCTGCTTCATTGCTTTTTGTCTATTCTGTGATTAAAAAAAAACACATTCTTGTGCAGTAACTGCAATGGAAGATCTGTTAGAGAGCATCAAGGAGCCTCCGGTGGATTGGTCCGGCGATCCATGCCTTCCTCTTGCTAACTCGTGGACTGGCGTAACTTGCTCCAAAGAAAAAATCACCAGAGTAATTTCTCTGTAAGTAAAAAAAAACCTCAAAGCTTCTGTAACTGTAAACTAGTTTAAGTCTAAATCAAGAAGAACCATAATCTAGAATGTTGGTTTTTGTGCTAGAAATCTGACAAATCGTGGAATAGCGGGTTCTCTATCACCAAGCATAAACAAGATGACTGCCCTTAAAGATCTGTAAGGACTTTGCATCCTAAAAGTTGTCAAGGTTTGAGTTTCTTTGTGTAAACTAAGATTCAGCTGCAACTTCAGATGGTTAGCGAAGAACAAGCTCACAGGACCGATCCCAGATTTGAGTCCAATGACGAGATTAGAAACTCTGTATGCCTTCTTGTAACTAAACTTCTACAACTATTGTGCAAAATATTTAGATTAGTGGACTTACCGTTTTCTTTTGGGTTTTGAGGCAGACATTTAGAGGACAATCAGTTCACCGGAGCGATTCCTGAGTCACTTGCGCAACTTCCTAATCTCCGCATACTGTAATCATATTTCTCTCCTCCTTTCTGCTTATAAAGCAAGTCTAAGCATACGAATCTGATAACATGACTAGAACTGAAAGTGTTCACTATAGTTTATAAGATAAACTCAGATTTTTGACCTTTAATGGATTGCATCACCATCATTAAAACTAGCATCAGGTTATCTTTGGTGATGTTAATAGTGTGAATCTGCAGGTCCATCAAGAACAACAAGCTTCAAGGCACAATTCCTACTGCACTACTCCAGAAAAAAGGCTTAACTATTCAGTAAGGATCATTATCAAGTTGATACTTAGAAAAAGAAACAGCAGAATTTGTGTCATTGGCATTTTGATGTCAAAACATTTCAATACTTGTTGTAGGGCGTCTCCTGAGAACATGGCAAGCACAAATAAGACCCCCCAACCCCAAGTTAGAGTTGCTAACAGTTGATCAGATGCAAGTGCTCATTAATGATAAGTCAGGGCATATGTAAACTACAAGGTCATTTTTCTTGGCCTCGAAAATTGAAGTACACAGATTTCATGGAAGAAGGGTCCCAAGGCAGTTCTAGTTTTGCATGATTTCTTCTAGATGACTGTATTAATTCCTTTCAATTCATGGAAAACATGAACATCAACAGTTCATGTTATTGAACCACCTATTGGACCTCAAGAGTAACTAGAACTACGAGATAAAACACATGAAGATAATTGAAATGGATTGTGTTACCGCTTTATTTGCTCTGTGTGGAAAATTGATACAACCTAAACAATAACATAAAAAAGGAATCCCTGCAGTCTATGGTGGCTCAAGATCTGATACATATAAAACAGTAATCGCCTAATTGGGGAGTATTGGTAAAAGAAGAAGCCATTATCTGCGCAAGAATCAGTAGTTTCTCTGTCTATACCTCCAATCAGCTTGTTTGGGCCAAACATCCCAATGAAGTAGCTATCTCTCTTCTGTTTTGTGGTTCTCTACATGTAACGAATCAACTTCAAGATCATACCCAAGCTCACATGCACAAACATGCATAAATGGGCAAAATCAAGGTCACGACGTTTCTTTATCCAAATCTTCCATCAAATCAATGTCCGTTCGAGATGTTATCTTCTGCACATATCCTGCAATTAGTTTAAACCTCTTTAAGTCAAGAATAGTTTGATGTGCAATACACAGAGAGTGGGTTACTTTTCCAAAAAGATTCTCAGGAAGGTGAATGGGAGGGGAAAAAACGACAATCAGAAACTAACCTATTCCTTGGCAGGGTATGCATTTGCATATAACCTCTTTGCCCCTTTTCTTGTAATAGCTGACAGATCCAGATCCTTGGCAACTTCTACATTTCCCAGTCCATTCGTAAACCACTTCCTTGCAATCCTGATAATTGATCCGGTATATGTATTATGATCAGAGAAAACATTCCCAAGGCATATCAAAGCTAAAGCTGCACCATTCATGACAACTTCTAAGCACATTATACCACTGCATATTGGACAAACCGAGTGCGGCATATCTATCCAAATTAAGATAGTCCAGGTCAAACTTTAGCACCATTTTTCCTAATCTTATCCCACTATCACCAAATAACATTTCAGAAAAATCATTCGCCTTCAAGAATCTGAGCCTATCGCTCCATAAGAAAGAAGGCAATCGTGAAAATTAAAGGAGCGACTCATATATGTGTGCATAGTGTTTGGTTCGCAAAAGTCAGCTAAAGCAAATTCAAATGTTCCACTGATTAAATACCGAGACTTATCCAATCATCAAGGCAGTAAATTGGAGCTGGAGCTAGCCACGAACCTCAACTACAGGATCACATTGCAGTCTCCGGTCAATCTCAGCCGGCGACACAGGGGATGTATCGGGATAAGTCATAGGGAGAGGCAGCGCGTCGCCGTCGTCTACCAAGTAACTCTGCCCACTTTTCGACCATAGCAACCTCCTCTTCCTCCACTTACCGGCTTCACCGTTCCCGCCGGCAGCGACTGAGACATCTCGAGGTTTCGCCGAGTCAGAGGTGGAATCCGCTTCCCGGGGTATCCGTAGTCCGTCGCCAAGGGGGATATCGGCGGTGGCGCGGCAACGGAAGGAGCGAGAAGGAAGGCGGGGAAGAATAACGAGAGGTGTGAGTGAGGGTAGAGAGCAATTGGGGTATAATCGGAACATCGAGACGAGAAGTTTGCAGGTGCTGCCATGAAATTGGGTCAAGTAATCAACCTCGACGAATAAAAAATTACGGTTTTTTATTTATTTATCGTGAGAATAAAAAAATTACACGTCCATGAAATGAAACTGATGAGAAGGAAGCGTACCAAGAACGAACTCGCAAAAAGGATATATTGGACATTTTTCACAGGGTTCTTTATTTCAAAATTATTTGGTTTTTTTTTTGGGCTTAATTTCTTTCTTGCCGCCAAAAGAATTTTAGGAATCGTCAAAATCGGAGCTCTGGGCTTTTCAGTGCGTCAAGCTACCGTCGAGAATGGAAGAAGAAGATGAAGACGTCATTTCGTCTTCGGAATCCGAAGAGTCCAGTGACAGTTACGAGGAAGAGTCTCAACATTCGGAAGGAGAAAACGAAGATTCCGAGGAAAACCCTGAGCGCGAAGATATTGCCGCCGTTTCTCCTCCATCCGACGCCGATCGGAAATCGAAGAACGTAGATGATCTTTTGAGGTGCGTAATTGAAGTTCCCCGACTTCAATTTGAGATTTAACCTGATTCGCACATTATTTGGGGATTCTAGAGGACATTTCGCGTCTCGTGTTCCCTTCGATTTCTGTAACGTTTGATAGTTAGTCGCATTTCTTTGTATAGTATGAAAATGGAGTTGAATCTTCTATTGACAGGGGCAATCTGGTGGTGCAACGGCAGCCACTCCTCCCTCGTGTGCTTTCAGTTTCAGAAGGAGCGGCGGTTTGTAGGAAGCCCTTCAAGCCTCCGTGTTCTCATGGTTATGATACCACCGATCAACTATCTCGTCGCCTTTCCGCTCGCAAACGATTTGTCCCTTGGGGTAAGACAGATCCGGTTGTGGTTGCTCTACCTACTACGCTGACCGCATCAACCAATATCGAGAAAGATGAAGAAGAGGAAGTTGTTAGTCTTCCTCCTGATATTGATCCCTTGGTATTGTGGCAACCTGAAGAATCTCATGATGGAGTGAGCAATGTTTCAACAATTTCGGTGCATCCATTGCTTGTTCGATTTCTTCGCCCTCATCAAAGGTATTTCATTTCTATCTTTAAGGATCGCAATACTTGCTTGCAGTCTTTGTTGAAATACTAATCCAACGAGTGTGAAATTATCTATACTTGGCATTATGGATGATATATACAACTTGACTTACATGGTGAGATGGTTTCTCTCTGAGACTGCAGAGAGGGAGTCCAGTTCATGTTCGATTGTGTTTCAGGATTACATGGTTCGGCAAATATCAATGGTTGCATTCTGGCCGACGATATGGGGTAAAATCTAGCTTCTCCGTTGCGTAATATGTGATCTGGATACTGTATAATTTCCTCTGTAACCTTCTAAATTGGTTTGACAGTTTGGGGAAGACGTTGCAGTCAATCACTTTACTACACACACTTCTATACCAAGGGTTTGATGGGACGCCTATGGTTAAAAAGGCCATTATTGTTACACCAACGAGTCTTGTTAGTAACTGGGAAGCTGAAATTAAGAAATGGGTTGGAGACAGGATTCAGCTCATAGCCCTATGTGAAAGCACCAGAGATGATGTTTTGTCTGGAATAGATAGTTTCACTCGACCACGAAGCGCTTTGCAGGTATGGCTTTGCAAATATTTTAGCTGACTCTGAAAAATGCACTTATCGCTTGGTTAATGTTAACAGGTACTTATCATTTCTTACGAGACGTTCCGAATGCACTCTTCAAAGTTCGGCCAGAGTGAATCCTGTGATCTTCTGATTTGCGATGAGGCTCATAGGTTGAAAAATGACCAGACGCTAACTAACAGGGTAGCATACAAATACATACTTATTTCATATCCTTCCAGATTAATATATTTTCTAATCATCAAACTCGGATACAGGCTTTGGCTTCATTGACATGCAAGCGGCGAGTTTTGTTGTCTGGAACTCCCATGCAGGTAATGGAAATTTCCACTGATTTCTCTGTTAAATCATTGGCCAATAAGCTTTCACTCCTTTTTTTTCACTCATGCTGATTCTTCTGCATCTGAATGTTTCCAGAATGACTTGGAAGAGTTTTTTGCCATGGTCAACTTTACAAATCCAGGAAGTTTAGGCGATGCTGCGCATTTTCGCCATTATTATGAGGTGACAGACTTTAAATTTTTATCCTCTTTTTTTATGCTGATTCGATCATTTTTCATTCTGTCATCTCTAACTGTATTTAGACATCTCTAACTGTATTTAGACTTTAGATCAATATTTCTTGGCGATTGTTGGCCTGAAAATGTAGGATTAGCGTAGAAACTTTGTATCGTATACGTTGCTGCTACATTTATTATGTTTCGTTTCCAGTATAGCTGCTTCATGGCCTTGGATTCCATTAAATTGTTAGCTTCTTTTAGAAATAGTTTTGGGATGAGAGAATTTGTTTATGCGACTATATGGTATTTGACTTATTTCTTTTATCTTACACTACCTTCTTTTGATATATGAAACATAAGGCACCTATTATATGTGGAAGAGAACCTACAGCCACTGAGGAAGAGAAAAACTTAGCTGCTGACCGCTCCGCAGAACTGAGTTCAAAAGTCAATCAGGTAATTCTTCTTAGCACTGTGTATGTAAGATTTCATCATCATCTAGATATATATCTTAGAAGAAATGTAATTTGCTTAGATGATTTTGGTACTATTATCAACAAAGAGCATCATTACTGACCTTCTAGAATCATCGCTTATATTTTAATGCTATAACTTATGAAGATCTCTTTTTGTTTACAGTTTATTTTGAGGAGAACGAATGCATTGCTCTCAAATCACTTACCACCGAAGGTGCTTTTCCTTCTGCATCTGAATATTACGGTGTTAAACAAATGGTCTGCGTCAATAGAACTTGCTTTAATACTTCTTCATGTGTTGAATCGTCAGACTGAGTAGTACATGTAGTTTTAGCAGTGAAATAATCATCTGGTGAAAATGCGGATGGAATAAGTATCTGTGTGAAAGTGTCCTCTTTTCTCAGCTATTAGTTCTTGCTTTTGCTGCTTTCATTATTTTGAAGCCAGAAATACATCAAAATCTTGATGCCGGATGTTTTGCAGATAATTGAAGTAGTTTGTTGCAAGATGACTACTCTCCAGTCCACTCTTTACAACCATTTTATAAGCTCAAAAAACGTAAGCATTGATCACAGTCATTCTTATTACGCTATGTAAAATATACAAGTTGGAACTACATAAAATGGGTGCCTCTTCATGCAGCTTAAAAGAGCACTTGCCGATAATGCAAAGCAGACCAAAGTTTTGGCTTATATAACAGCTCTCAAGAAGCTCTGCAATCATCCGAAGGTAAAACTCTTAGCCTGATCCATTTGCGCTTAAGTTTCTACAATTTTGTTTCTTTTGTGAGTCATCTCTATAACATTTTAAGGTGCTATCATCAAGTTCTCATATTAAGTATCTAGTTTTATACATTTTAGTGGTCCATGATCTTTGTGATGGACGCCCTGTTTCATCTTTCCCCATTTATGCTCGTAATGATACACCTATTCTTTTCCATGTAGCTAATCTATGATACAATAAAAAGCAAAAGTCCTGGAACTATTGGATTTGAGAATTGCTTAGAGTTTTTCCCTGCAGAAATGTTCTCTGGGAGGTAAGTTTCTTTCTCTAGTTTAACTCATTGTTTCACGACTTGGGATCTAAATGGATTAATCCTTTCAGATCTGGAGCATGGACTGGGGGTGATGGTGCCTGGGTCGAGCTCTCTGGGAAAATGCATGTCCTCTCCAGACTTTTGGCCAACCTGCGTCGGAAAACTGATGACCGCATAGTCCTTGTATCAAACTACACACAGGTATGCTACTTTTCTTTGACTTGAAGGGGACAGTGCATGTAACTGTGGTCATAGAGCATGAACTCTAGGATGCCTCCGCATATATTTTGAACAGATTCTACTTATCGAAGCTAGTGGTGTTACAACTGGCCTAATTCTCAATTATGAATGTTGTACGCTCTATTGAATAGTTTTCCCGTAAGCTGTGCGTTATGTTATCCCGAGCCTTATATTTAGCATGTGATATCCGAGAAGGTTAGGAACTTACAGTTACCTTGATTTGTCTGTTTGTGTTCAAAAGAAAACTCTTTCTTACAAAGAGCACAAGTAGTGACTTTGTATGTTGCTTGATTGCATAAAAAGACCACCATGGGGTGTGTTGCATACATGTATAACAATTTTAAATCCAGTCTGCATATAATAATCATAGACTGCACCTTTTGGACTAGACTTTGGATCTTTTCGCTCAACTCTGTCGTGAAAGAAGATATCCATTTCTGAGGCTGGATGGATCAACAACAATCAGCAAGAGGCAGAAGCTTGTTAACCGGCTGAACGACCAAACAAAGGTATATGAGCTTATCTTCTGTTTGCCGTTGTTACAAACCTCAGTATAAACGTGGTTTGACTTTTGGTTTTGTAGGACGAGTTTGCATTTCTCTTAAGCAGCAAGGCGGGTGGCTGTGGACTAAATTTAATCGGTGCTAATCGGCTTGTTCTGTTTGATCCCGATTGGAATCCTGCCAATGATAAACAAGTAATTTCCATCCTAACATCCCCTTAGATACGTTTCAAATCTGTCCTAATAAGAGATGTCTGATTGTGATGTACATGCATTACTTATGGTGTCAAAACAGGCAGCTGCTAGAGTTTGGAGGGATGGGCAAAAGAAAAGAGTATATGTCTACAGGTTTCTTAGTACTGGAACTATTGAAGAAAAGGTACTGCATCTCACCAACATAACTGACCTACTTTTTTTAACTCAAGTGTCCTCGGGGAAGCAATTGCTATAATCAGATTCACGTTGTAAATTGGTAGGTTTACCAGCGCCAGATGTCAAAAGAAGGGCTTCAAAAAGTTATTCAGCATGAACAGACGGATAACAGCACGAGACAGGTCCTTACTGGAATGTTATATGCTTCATCAATTAGACATTTTGTCCCTACTGCATGAATACTCAACCGCTACATCTTTGATTTTCCAGGGAAACTTACTTTCTACAGAGGATCTACGCGATTTATTCTCGTTCCACGGGGATGTTAGGTATGTCGAATTCAAGACATGTTTTTTTTTGTGCCCACTTTCTTGGGACAGGTTTTTGCACCTCAAGATTATAAAACACATTCCGTAGCAGAGTCCATTAATGGTTTCATCTCTCAGCCTTTTTTCCTGGTAATGTGACTAGGTCTGAAATCCATGAAAAGATGAGCTGCAACAGGTGCCAAAATGCCACTGGTACTGAAAACATGGAAGAAGGAAACGAGAACAATGTAGATGACAATGCTTGCCAGATTGACCAAGAAGATATAGGAGGATTTGCAAAAGATGCAGAATGCTTCGACTTGCTAAAAGACTCCGAGAGACAGGTCCCTTCATGTCCTTGGTTACTAAAGTCGTGCATTAATCTAAAATCTATCTAGAGCTTAAACAGAAAAGGAAAAACACTGAAACATTACCACAAAAATTCATCTTCAACATTGCAAGATATGATTCCTTACAAACTCCGTTTATGTCTTGTGCCATCTGATTTCATCTAAAAGGCTTTTGTTCCATGAATAATCTCAGGTGGGCACTCCATTGGAAGAAGATCTAGCAAGCTGGGGCCATCATTTTACCTCAAAGTCTGTTCCAGATGCTATACTACAAGCTTCTGCTGGTGACGAGGTGAGTTTTTCCCCAACTTTTTACAGTCCATATCAATCATAAATTGTAAATCTTCAGTGTCAGTTTTATTACCAAGCCAAGTACTAGGGTACAAGAACTTTTACAGGCTTGTGATAACTGTTTTTACTGTCTTTAAAAAAAATATTTGCAGGTTACATTTGTTTTCACAAACCAAGTAGATGGGAAGCTCATTCCCATCCAGTCAAATGTTAGTCCGAAACCGCAGGAACCCGAAACTGACAGCATAACTGTAAGTAACCGAGCGTTCAACAAACCGCAACAAAGACCTCGTGAACCGCTGCAACCGTTATCTCTCAACGCGACCAGCAAAAGGGTGAAGTTGTCTACTTATAAGCGTTTACATGTTACGAGTAACACTGATAATTCTAACATTCACATGTCTTTGCAAACACCAAATCTTGTTTCAGTAAATCACGATGACGATTTTGTATGAGAATTAAAAGTTTTTGAACCTTGAAAGTTGAGACATGCGATTTTGTTCCTTTTTTTTTCCTGGTGAGATTATTAGGAATCTTACTGACAGAACTCACACGATATGATATAATATAATAACATTATGGATTCGATGTAGGGATGTTTAGAAGATGAAACGCATCAAGTGTTTATTGGCTTGGAATAGTTTTGAACTTTTGCTTTTAACACTGAAAAGAAACTGATTTTTTATTTTTTATCTGGCCCATTTGAGTCAATTATGTTCATGTTCGTCTAAATAATTTGGTAACTGACCATTAGTATGCATGATCTTATGACTTGACCAAACCAAGTCCAAATTGTGGATAAGTGTCATGACCTATTTTGAATTGGTTTTGCCAAAGTCTGATCGAGCCGGATCGGATAATACAGTATTGGTCTTTTTTTGTAGTAGACCAACAATCTCTTTGTCGAAATACAACTGCAACTGGATTATATTATATATATATACTCTTTGCAAAATAGTGCTCAGTTTAATTCAGTGGACCTTACTCCATTGTTTTTGTCGGATCGGTTTATAATTCGGTGTGGAATCTCCCGATATTGAAACCAAAAAAAAAAAAAGAATTGAATGCCGAGAGGAAAAAGAGGTAACAAAAACTCGACTTGTTTGTTTGTCTTTTTGTTGGTGGAGTACTTAAGTGTTAAGAATAAGATTAGTGAAGTGAAAAGCTAGTTTATTTGTTAAGTAAATAACAAAAAACGTAGAGAGTTAAGTAAGAGGAAAACGACAGAAGTTGTAGAGAAAATTGGAGACAAGAAGACAGCCAAAATAAACTTTAGATAGAGCTTACTTATCCACCACAAAAGTCCTATGATATTATCTTTATGTGATTATGTCTAGATTCCCTTATATGCTTTACAATATTTAGAACTAAAACCCTACTTTGAAGTTTTTTATCAAGCTCAGATATATAATGAAATTTGGTGAAACGCAACGTATCATAATGCGTCTACGTTTGATTGGTAATCAAATATCAATGAGATGGGATTTAACTCAATTTCACTTGAGAAATTCGATCCGAGAAACTAGCAGGATCTATATAATCTGTATACGAAATTGCACCACGTGTCAAAACCCTAGTTGGGGAAACGTGGGAAAATTCCATTAGAACTGGAAGTGAAGCACGTGAAGGTCACAACAGGACAAATATTAGCAAAGTTTTAGTCAAACCCTAAATTCTGAATACAAAAAGATAGATTTTATGTTTATTGTTTTCTGTTTTGGGGCTTTTGTTCAGCTGAACGTTTACAGCTCAGCCTCACATGGCTCTTTTGGTGGTACAGTACTTTGTCTGCTTGATTGCTTCGTCTGCTTGTCTATAAACTAACTATGAAAAATGAAATTACTAATTAACCTATGATTTATTGACTAGTCTGATTATTTGTTTGAGTGAATAAATATATATATGATCAGTTTTTTTCTCTGAGTGTTTTGTTAGTAAGAGTATCCCTCTATTACTAGCAAATCGATGCGGACAATGTGGACTTTTGTCGGTTAATAATAAAGTGGACCACTTAAATTGAACAAATCGTAAGAGAGTACTGAAAATATTCATGCAAATTAATTTAATGGAGTGGTATATGCAATGCAACATTGGACCTATACTTTCCTCAAAAAACAAAAAAACATTGGACCTATACTATGTAATATGTATATACCAGATTTGAATTAAATTGTAGATATTGGATTCAAGTGTGTAATGAGTTATTGTCTTGAAGTCTGAACCGTCCATTATAGATTATATAGACGACAGTATCGTTTCTCGTTTCAGTTTTTTTCAACAAATGTACATGTTACATGTACTTTATTGAGTCGACAAAAAGAAATACCAATAATTGAATTTTATTGAATTACGGCGCATTAATACTTTCAATTAATATCTATGTCCATAAACTTCTAAGTGTGTATTGGTTGTTGTAGCTCATTGTCTATTTCTTATCCACAATGAGGAGTCGAAACTTTATAAAATTAAATAACCTACAGTTCACTGAATCCGTATTTATACATGGTCAGTATAAATCTACATACAATAGATATTATAATATGAATCTGCATCTAAAACAAATGAAGAAGGTTAAAATAAAGATGAAATCCACATGGATCCCCACCAATCTCATGTCTATAAAATGCAAAACATGTGGATGCATGAAGATTCCAAAGGACTAGCACAAAAGAAAAAACACAAACTTATTGAGCTAAACTGTTAAGTGTAAGTGTGGACAGAGAGAGGGAGAGAGATGGCTAATACTGTAGAACAAGCCTCAATGTATTCATCCTTTGTAGACGCCAGAATCTCATTCTCCAATGATTTTGCAGACAGTGATCATCACAGTGGTAACCAACTTCATCAGACAGTTTCATCATCAATACAGGACCAGATGAAGTACAAGGAAGCTCCTGTTTCGTCGGATTTCAAATTCAATGTCGAAAGCTATGGTTTTACCTCCGCAGCTGATGAGATCTTCTTTGGGGGAGTTTTGTTGCCACTAGAGAAGACTCATGAGAAGAAAGTGACTACAATGAGAGAGGAACTAAATGCTCAAGATTCTGACCGTTCGATCTCAAAGGGATCTCGTAATTGGTGGAAATTAGGTCTATACAAGTCCAAGAAAGTTCATTCCAACAACAACAACATCAACTATCTTCCCCAAAAATCTCAGGTAATATATAATTAGTTATTAATTAAATCCTTGGTGTTTCTTAAGTTCTAAAAATTTAATAAAGCAAACTTAGTTCTTCTCATACTCTTATATTGTTGATCGTGCAGAATTGTCTTGCAAGTATATTGGAATCGTCTGATGACTAAAAGATGGACTCAGGAAAAGTCAGCTAATTACGGCGAACTAGACATCTAATGCTAATAACAAAAATAAACTATTTTCGATTTTCGATTTTTTATTGTTCTTGTTTTTCTTTGAATTCTCGACTCCTCTCTTATGTCAAATGTAGTTTTTGCTTTATGGCCTGTGATCGTTTCTTCATTGTACATTAACCGCTCGTATGCAATTGGTTCAGTATTCTACTCTCTCTAGTTAACACTTAACCGCACTATATGAATCACGGCAGTAACCGAACTAAGTAACCAATTGATATGGTCACAGTTTACATACTTAATGAATCAATCAATCGGCTAGTCCTTAGAAAGTAACAATTCGATGCAACTTTTTGTTTACTTTTGTTTTCTGAGAAGAAATGACGACTAAATACAAGTTACCACGTAAGTAAGATTTAATACGTAAATTCACAAACATCGGGAACCATTTTTGACCGTGTTTCCAATCTAGACGTCTGATTCGGTCAAGTCACACTCACACTCGATTTTATATTTTGAAACCAGAAAAAAAAAAAAAAAAAGGAATAAGAAACAGGCAGTAGTAATTTTCTTTTGAACTATAAACAGAAAAAAGAAACTGTACACTTTCACTCATTTTAGCAAACTGTGGGGCTAAATTTACAAATGGAGGAAGATTGAAACTGTGTATGTACACACTACAGAGACAAACTGAATGATTCTATAAGGTTTAAAGGCTGTTTATCTATACCAAAATTCTCCCATATCTCTGGCTTTCGCCTTTCGAGGGACAAAAGAATGGTTCTGCTGCATTTGCTCTATTCAAAACCTATATACCTACAAGAACATGAACACATGTTGAAAAACTATAAGTAAGAAAAACAGAGGAACCAAATATCCACATTAAGAACCATTTTCGAAGTCTATAAGAAATAAAAAACCACCGAACTTGTAAACTTCTATTTCAATAAGTTTTAGTAGAGAGACTTACATGCTAAATGTAAAAGGGACCTGACACCAACATTGATAATCTGTATCAAACATATTAGAAACAGGATCAGTAAATGGGGGTCAAAAGCCAAGTCTTGGTCTCTCAATCTGCAAGATAACCAGGAAATTAGACTGAACAAAAACTTACCTGGCTTTATCGGTGTTGGTGGTCTTGCTTCCTTTGTTTATCTGGGCCTAAGTACTTTTCCCTGGATTCTTTTTTATGTTCAGGATCAAGACTGAAAGGCGAAGAATTCCACACAAGCATTTAACACTTTGCAAATAACAGATATTTCCAAAAAATTAGTTGAATATGAACCGACCTGTTTCTGATGCCAACAAGAGCACTATGAACAGCCCTTGCACAAGCTGAAGCAGGTGCTATAGCAGCTGTTGGAACTCCCTGAACAACTGTTGCAAATGCTGATCCAGCTCCGTCTCCACGTTGATACTTCTTCAAAGGTGTGCGGACCAATGCAGAAGCTGACTTTCCTATTCCGTCACCAATGTTCTCGCATGCCTATGGAAATGTAAATATATGTGACCCAGGAGCGGACAAGGGATCATATGAGCAGAAACGCAGGACATGTGTAGCGTTTTATACTCACCTGAAGCATGCCTTGTTTAGCGTTTCTAGGCTGATTATGTCTTACGTTCGTCTTCGTTTTGCCTTGGGGCTGTGGCGATGATGGTGCACTTGCAAATATATATTCTGCTCTCAACAAAATATCATGAGCTCCGCCAGCCAAGTGAACACCAAGTCCAACAGCTTCCAGTGAGACGCTTCTGAGAAATGCAATAGTACCTGAAAATCAGCAGTTACAGCTCAGTCATGCGTACTGTAGTAAAGCACAAACTAATAAATTCCTGGCTGAACCTATCTCTTTAAGAACGTACTATCAGAAACATAATCATAACCTGACACTGTTGATATGGAATAATTTGGCCACAACAGCAGAGATGCTATTCATCTTGCTTAACAGAGGCAATTACAATATCAGCTATGTTAGAAGTTGTATTGATAAGGGTTTCCTAGTCATTGTTAGAGGGCTAAGAGCAATTATCATTGACCCTTGTTCTTGAGGAATGAGAGTCTAGGAAATATACCAACACCATAATCCTTTTTATTACCAGCTCAGTTATAACATCATATATGATATGTACGAATGAGTGCACTATAGGTAGCTTACTTTCAGATAATAGAAAAGAACAAGAGGAAAACAAGGAAAAATTAATAATAGTGAAAATTGAGCGTTGAGCCGTTCACGCCTTACCTCTTTGGACTCCCTTTACTAGCCTTCGATCTTTCCTGTAACTTTCAACAGGTGAAGAGACCAGCTTCGCGGCACCAGCATAAAGAGCAGAAAGTGATCTTACTGTTGGGATCCCCTTTAACAATTGATGAATCTAAATATTTTACAAAGCATTAACAAAATTGTCAGCCTAAACCCACAAAATAGATGATTATTAATGTGCACAAGACAGCATGCTATGTGAAACGAACCTGATTCTGAGATATATCTTCCAACCATTCTCCCAGTATAGTCTCACATACATTTCCCCAGCCGTAGATCCCAGCAGCATGCACATGTTTGAGCTGTAGTTCAATACCCTGCATATGTTCCTCTCTGATGAGTAAATGATGCTAAAATAACCTGGAAGTGGACATATTTGTTTCTTACCTTCCAGGGAACAAGGTTCACTAGCTCTGCATATTTCCCTCCCGTTAGTGCTGCTAGATCAACATGATGGGGACTGTAATCAACTCGAACACTTACAGGCCATATGTCGAATTTCTGCAAATGAATTTCATCAGTCATGTAATTTTAGTAAAACCAACCTTTATAGAAACATACTTCCTCAGAACTCTGAATCAAAAACATTGAGGTTTATAACTTCAGCTGAGCGACATTATATGGAGACACTAACATAATTAGTATCACATTCATTTGAGCATGAAAACATCATACACGTCCTAGGCAGGTAACACGCAAGTGCTTCTCTTCCAGCATCATACTAGCTTATAGGAATAAAGAAACTTTATTCACCTGAAAATATGGAAGAAGCGCTTCTTCTATGATATTATGTCCTTTAACGGAAACCGACAACGTTGAACCACCCGAATCTCCTACGGAAACTACAGGCTTTTCTACGTTGTTAGCTCCAAAGAAGCTGATGAGAAAATCCAGTTGACTTTGATGAAGATGCAACAGTATAGGGAGCAAAGCAACACGTAACCTGGAAGGAAGCAATTTATGAGAAAAGGGAAAGAAAAGGTTCACATATGCAGTAACTATTATTTAAGCCATTAACCAGAATGTCCATGTAAGTTATAATGAAACACCAAAATCTATTAAAGAAAAAAAAATTGTAAGTAGCACAGAGAACGTAATTCAAGTTTACTAAGAATACATCTACAATGTAATTTACCCTTAATTTTGCCAAACAGGGGAAATCTCTTGGAAACTATCTTGTATGAACATGACTACTTCCATGGAAAAATGACCTTAATTATTTAGTATTTATGCACCCGTCTTTACTTTGATAAGCATTGAATTTGACAGCCAGTCAACTCGGAAAATGTTTGATATAGTTTTTTGTTAAGTAAGCAGACATATGTTGAAATCTAATTGTGCATACAACTAGGCCAATGTTTATGAAATAATAATTACGGTCCTATATAACACTGTTGAGTGTTGAATAATAGAGATAGCATACCGGTTTTCCTCAAGTGGCGTGTCAGGGTCGGGTCTGACAGCTTTTAGTTCCAACTTGAATGCATTTGAAGAGGAATCTCTTGGGTGATCTTTTGAGTTGTAATATCCAAGGACCTATAAGTCATGGACACAAGTTCAATTATCTACCCACGTTATTTTAGTATAATCAAATCTTATGAAGATAAGAGTGAAAAATCTCAATTACCAATGTCCAAGGTGCCGCTTTGCTTCTATCATAAAGATAGAAATCTTGGACCATGAGAGAGAGTTTGGAGGTACATAATCCGCCAATTGGGAAACTTTCATATAGGAATTGCACACCAGATAATTCCAGCTCCAAGCAAGAAGTTGTATCACGGCCGGTCATGTTCTTGTAAACCTCTCCTTTCTTTCTAGAATCATGCCAATCAGAGCCAGAGTAAATTCTCCATTTGAGGTCGATGTTTTTCAGAAGTATACGTCCAATAGCCGCTACAGCAGAATACGATGTCACGCCAAAAGATGAAAATTCTCCATCCAAAATATGTTCCTCATGGTCTTCCTCAGTTGCTTCTGACACATGGTCTTCTAAAATTGTTAAGGACCCGTCATCATACCACCCGGAATTTCCTCTCCTCAAATCAGTCTCAAGAAACAATGGTCTCCCTGATGAATCCCCTTCTTGAGGTACCTCTGACGATGGATGGTACTCGGACAAACAATAGTCTTCAATTATTTCAGGCAGGCCATCTTTTTCTAGGAATATCTGACTGCTTTCTGGCTGTAATCTAGAAGATGACCCACACATAAACTGATTAGAAGGTAGTTTCTCAAGAGTAGCAGGTACCGAGTTACGAGCCTGCCCATGAGATGACATATAGTCATTCTGACATTCCAAATAGTCAGACTGAATACTAGGATTGACATCAAACTGGAAAGCATCTTCATTTATTTCGTTTATCAAACCAATGACCCCAGTTTCAGTTTCTGAATCTAATCTTAAATTTCTCATTTCTCCACTTGAATCGGAGCTACTGAGTCTATCACTGATATCAAAATCATTCCTAGCATTCGCCTGCTGAATGTTGTCCCATCGAGTCTGCAAGTGCACAGCAGATTCCTCCAAATCAGGAGCAAGTAACTGTTGGAGCTGTGTGGCCAAGCGAATCAAAGCAGAAGTCGTGTCACTGCAAGTTTCAAGTAATAAGTGAGATTTTGAACACTCGAACTCCCAGAGAAGGCCACTTTCAGAGTTAATCCTTAGAGTTGCTTCAATTAGCGCTTCATTAGCAACTTTAACATAGCCAATCTCATGAAGATGCTCTGAACTGTATGTTCCATCAAGTCTGCTAAGGTCCAAATCCACGGACAGAAGAAGCCCAAGATCTTGAATTCTGATTCTGTAATCATTTCTCTTGGAATCAACCAGGCTTGTCTTTGAAAGGGTAAAAGAAGATGCCGCTACCAGACATGCCACCCAAGGATCACTTGATTGAGGTGAATGATCTGTATTCTCATGGTGTGGCTCATAGCTTACACCAACATCAACCAAATTAAGAGTAAACGAGGAGCCACTAGATGAGCTGGAGTTTCTCTCTTGAGAATTTTCTTCAACTTGAAAAGTGAAAAAAGAAGATGCCACATCTATCCAATCCAGGCGTCCTCCTACAGCAGAAATCGTACAACCCCTGACAGATACTGCTAAATAATCATAACAGCTCTCAGGTTCCTGTAAGTGCAGAATGTCTAAGCCAGCCAACCTTGACGACAATGCATTTGAACCTCCTCCATTGCCGCGCTTGATCGCAGAGTTGCTACATGAGAGCAATAGCAACTCCTGATCAGGTAGACCTGTAACAGAACCCCATAATGTGCCTTCCCCATGGGCTAACCAAAAGAAATCAGCACCAGAGATACTGCCAAGATTTGAGACAGACATGACATTTAATTTCTGAACCCCCAGGTTTAACTGAATCCATGATCCAGGAAGCTCAATCTGAAGCTGATTTTTAATGCCTATTCGAGCTTCTGGCCTAACCAAAATGTCAATAGAATCACATTCCACAACCAGAGACGTTTGACACACAGCAGAATCCTCTGTTTTCCCAGCTGTAGATTCCTCTGTTTTCTCAGCTGTATTGGCGGCCATACGAGATAACCAATTCTTTCCCTGGTCTACAAGATTACATAATTTCTTGTATTGCCAACTATCTAAACGGATAGCAAGTGGAAGCAAATGAACATAGAGGCAGAATGAAGAGGCCACAATTATCTCTTTCCTGGCTTGAGAGTAGATGTCTTCTTGATCTTTGGCAGTAGCAACAGCAGCAAACTCAAGGCCGTTCCCACCAGATTTATCTGTCTGAATAGATTCTTCCTTCGTAGCCAACATCTTAGCTCTCTCCACTAACCAAGGGCTAACCATACGTTTATCTTGCCAAAACATACCAATGGTTGAAAGTTGGCGATTAGTTTTATTGTTGGTAAGTAAGATACTATATGCGGAGAATTCACCCTGCATACGATATGAATTTGCTTCAGAATCTTTAAGGTCAGAAGTGACCAAATAGATGCTAGCATCACCAACACTGAAGCATATGGAGCGAGTAGCCGATGTAAAGTACATTTCTCCAGGACTTCCTTTCTTACGCCTTTCCTTGTCAGAAGGCAGAGAGGAAGATAAGTCGACGACAATAAATTCCTCACCAAGCGAGTTACATAACATTGCTGAAGTGTTCTCAA
Source organism: Microthlaspi erraticum (assembly GCA_902728155.2). NCBI lineage: Eukaryota > Viridiplantae > Streptophyta > Magnoliopsida > Brassicales > Brassicaceae > Microthlaspi > Microthlaspi erraticum. The sequence continues at coordinate 208,051 of CACVBM020001097.1, forward strand.
ACGGGAAGCACAGAATCGCTCGAGCATTGCAGATGAACACAGTACCTCGCAAGCTTTCTGATTTAGAAGAGGATGCCACCTGATTCCTTCCATGACTGGTTATGGGGATAGATTCTGACACGTCGTTGAAAAGATTTACCAACATTTCTACTGAGTGAAGGTTCAGCCAGAGAGTGGTAGGTGGTAAACTCAACGAGAATGAGTTTGATCCTTTAGAGCTGGCTTTGGATGACCGAAAATTGACAAGAAACTGAAATCCATTGCCTCCTGCAGCTGTAAGCAACAATGTCTTGACTGCAATACTCTTGTTACAAAAGAGGAAGCCATCGGAGACTATCTCGCTTAATCTTTCAGAGCCAGAATTCATATCAGACGAGGCACAGGGAGGAAGAGTAGTCTGAATTTTGGCTTGTAAACTTTTAATCAAACTACTCTGATATTCAGCATTAGCGGTGTCAACAACATTTCCAGCTTGAAAATAATCAGCGATCTCCATGCTGTTTATTTCTCCTTCTAACCTTATATCCTGAGGGCTTACCTGTTGACCTTATCGAATGTTATAAGTAACTCGGACACAGATACAAATGAGGAGAGGAAACACAACTCATCAAAGTAATTACCTGAAAAGAGACGGAAATATCTCTGAGTTCTACACCTAAGTAGTGAATCCCCGTGGAAACATTCTTCCAATTTTCTTCATCTTGGAAAAATAGTACCACAGAAACTCCAGCAAAGGATACTTTACAGCTTGTTTCAACGTGTTTCTGTTCTGCATATTGATGACAATAGTTGCACATGAAGAAGAAATGGTCAGTTGAGGACAAATCATATGAATAGTAAAAGATACATAAGGGCTATGTACATAAAAGTTACAGATAGTGCAAAAAGTTTGTTACTATATCGACTTATACTGCTTGGCATTATTAGCTAATGGTTTGGTTTAAGAACAAAGCTTGATGGTGTCTAGGTTAGAAGAATAAGAATAGAATACACAGAAGAAAAAACCTAAAGAGCTATATAATAGGATTATCAAAACACCCGTATAAGAAAGCTAACATGTATTTGGCACTAGCACAGACAAATATGCTTAGTGCAACATAATTCAAGAAAATATTATTACCAGAAGGAAGAATCAACGACCCGGAAGCAAGGCTAGATGCAGCATTGATTGCTGTGAAGACAGAAGATGTCCAATTCCACATTCCCTGGCTTCCAAAAGCCGATTGGTAACTCCTCATTGCATCAAAACATTCAAAAAACTGGTCCACACTGTAGGAACAAAGAAGAGATAACACAGATAAGAGACTTCAGTAAAAACACTAAGGTAAAGTCATATCCAGACTGCGAGAAAAGATATAAAAAAGAATAAGTCAAGCAAAAGATACAGTATCATTGAAAGACTTGTGACAACGAAACTTTATGCTAGAAACATCTTTAATACCTTGCACCAATATCTACTTCTCCATCCTCTTCTTTCTTACTGAAAGAAGACGGAAACCAATCTGGTATAAACTGTAACGCAGGTGTAGGCTCCACTTCTTGGCCACCTGACAAGGATGATGTAGCTGGAGGCGTCACCATTACATTAATAGGTATAACAGGTGAATCCGTCGATGAATCAGAATGAGAAACTGAGGGACAACAGTCTGATCTGAAACCTATGAAGGTCTTCCACAACCGTAAGAACCATCTAATTGTAGACGGTTGAAATCGTAATTCAACAGGATCAATACACATATCAGCATCCACCTTGCGAATGTCTAAGGAACCATTCCTCCAAGGTATACTTAAATTCAAACTCCCTGAAAAGCCACCTCCTTCCCCTGTCATGATCAAAGTCACATCATTTGATGTCTTTTCACCACAAGTTTTTTCGCCATTATCATCATCATCCATATTCAAAAGCTCTACTACTGCCCCTTGAAACTTCACACAGTTTGCAAGTCGATTGATACCGAGGAAGCTATCAGGGGAAACTTCATTAGTCGAAACTCGCTCCTCCGAAATCCCACATTCTATCTCTGTCATCCTAAGTACCAGTTTTGGCCGTGGACCAGCTTCATTCTGTTCTTTGCCAAAATCAGGATCAAATGCTATAATCAAATTCTTGATTTTGACATGAAAACTTGTAAGAAACCATTTCACTATCTTTGCAACTGTCTTCACGCCTTCATGGACATCGATAGAGGCAGAGTTAGCAGCGGTCACCAACATCTCGTTCTCATGCTTTCCTAGTCCAAGACGAATATTATTTGAATCTTCTCGGTTAGAGGTGGAAGTGGAAGTTGTGGCTTCGTTTGAAGAAGATGCATTACTCTCCAAACGTGGTGCAAGAACGAGCTCAAGCTCGTCTATCTCAACTTGACAGCCATTGGTCTTCCATGGCATTTTCACTAACAAAGATCCGACTGAACCTTCCTTTATGAGGAGCGGAGCATCAAACTGGATTCAAAAGAAGAAAGATGAAACTCTTCAGAATTTGTAAAACTCAAATCTAGTCCCAAACCTAAACACTAAACACTTTCCAATTTCGTAATTTGAAAAAAAAAAAAAAAAGGAAGGTGGGAGAGAAACCTTGTCGTTCAAATAGTCAACGTTGATAGCAAGGTCGGAGAGCTGAATTGTGCCATCCCTGAGCTGAATATCGAGCTGATCGAGGTCAATATCCCCGAGAATGAGTTTACCCAATTTCTTCTTCAACAGAAATTTGACGACTCTCTTCACCGCCCACCTTGAGAAAGCAGCCTCCGCTGATTTAGCAAAGTTCCAAGGAAACATCGTGTTCCCTCCTGCCGATCAGAGAATCCAGTCAAAGGACCCTAATTTTTTGGGGGTGATGGGAAATTTAGGGTTTAGGAGTTCGCGGGGGAATTGGGGACGGTGACGTGAAGTTGATGATTGCGGAGAGAGAGAGAGAGAAGGAAGAAGCAACAAAAAAAAAGTGAGTAAGAGAGAGAGAGACTTTGGCTTTTCCGTGTGGAGAATCAGTTTTCCCTCTCTGTCTCTCTCCCTATCTCTCTATCTCTTTCTCTTCCTTTTTTTATTTGATTTTAATTTTCTTTGTTAACCGGAACCGTTACGTTACTGTGTTCAAAGCCGGCAAAAACAATAAAAACTGTGTACAAATTTCGGCGGTGGTCTGTCACCGGTTATGAAAAACCGGTTCTCAATCTTAATTGGGCCTAACTTGATCGAATAAGAAATTGTGGCGGTAAAACCGCATGTTCCCAACAAATTAATATGTCCCACTAAATACTTTTTCTGTTGCGAAGCGGTAATATCAAATCAAGCCTGCTTTTATCGACATAATTCTGAAACAAAGAATTATAAGTTGAAAACAAGTTTGCTCATGGTGAAAATTTCATTACATAAAAATGTGTTTGTCTAGTCATTTGGTTTTCCGGTTAAGTTCGGTAAGGATTTATTATTTTCGCCGGATTTTGAAAAGATCCGAACTAGAAACAAAATGTTGTTTCGGCTCAGTATAGTTTGAGTTGAATCCTGCTGATTCGGTTAAATTTTGGGTAAAAATATATTCAACCTTCATCAATTTCGTTTACTTCGGCTCAATTGCGCAAAATTTATATTCGGTACTTGGTTTGGTTCGGTTCGAATTTTTCCACCACTCTTAAAAACGAGACTCCCCTTTCAATTCTTCTTTAAGTTTATTTCTCTTTCCCTTATCCAAATCATAATCTATAAAGTCATCGTAGCTGCCAAAATATTAAATCGTAACGTTCCATGTTTGTCTCTATTACAAGACACAGAAAGGGATCCCCCCATCACATAACTTCACTGTTCATTCTTTTTTTTTTTTGGCAACAAACGGCTATTCTATTACTCAAACTAGAGTTGGTGTGGTTACCCACCCCGGAATAGAACAACCAAAAAGAAAGCGGCCTAGTGAACAATCTAGCCTGCCGGGCCAAGTGGTCGGCTTTGGTAACAAAAGAACGAGGAAGGAAAGATAAAGAGAAGTGAGAAAAGAGGCTCTGAAGTCTGCTAAACTCTTGAAGTTCGGTTGAGAACTTTGGCCAATCCTCTGGCTTCTCGATCATCTTAATGACATCTTGACAATCCGTCCCAAAAGCTTGAGCGTTAGAGTGTTGAGCTACGCATTGCATGGCCCATAGTAGTGCTTCTAGTTCTGTATGGAGTGGGGAGATGCGTCTCGGTTGGTTGTGCAAGCCTAAAAGACGTTGGTTTCCTTCCGAATCAAGCCAAATCCATCCGTAACCACTAAGTGTTTGATCTTGGTGCCATGAGCCATCTACAATGCATACATCTCGTAAGCGTCTGGCTTGGGTCCCTGCCGTTGATGGCTGGGGAGCTTTGGTGTTGGCTTGATGCCAAGCTCGGCATTCAGCTTCTGCGTGACGGACAGTCCCAAGAGGGTCTCTATCTATACCACGGAAGAGCTTCTCGTTCCGGGCCTTCCAGATAAACCAAATGATCCATGGGAAAGGGTCACAATCCTCTTCTCCATTATCGATATTGGGTCTTCTCCAGAACAGGTAGTCCATATTCGTGTATATGCCGGAGGAAGGAAAAATATCTGGTGGTGTAAGGATAGGGCAAGGGCCCATGTTTGAAGGGCTGGTGGACATTCAAAAATGGCATGATTGATCGATTCCTCTGGGGCTCCACATCTCGGACAATGATTGTCGCAACTCATCCCTCTATGGTTTAGGTTTTTTGTAACAGCGAGATAACCCGAAATAACTTGCCATAGAAAATGTTTGATTTTATAAGGTGCTATGCACTTCCAAGCTTGGGCTTTTAATGGCCGGAGACTTGGCTCCGAATATGCTCCATCTGTTGGAGTAAGAAGATTTGTTGCCACCCAATATCCTGATTTAACCGTGTATAGTCCACTCTTAGTGTGACTCTAGCTATAGCTATCCATGTGGAAAGTTTTATTGATGGCTATACTTCGTATGAGGGGAATGTCCTCTGGATTCATGTATTCCTCTAACATTTGCACATTCCATTCCTTTGTCTCTCTGTTGATGAAGTCGCTCACTGTCATCCTAGGATGTACTACCGGGATCCGCGCATTTGCGGGTCTGGCCGGGATAGTAGGGATCCATGGATCTTCCCAAGCTCTTGTATTGAGTCCAGAGTGAACTTTTTGTACAATCCCCATTGAAAGCAAAGGTTTGGCCGCTATGATGCTTCTCCACCCGTATGACGGTGAATCAACATGGGTTAGTCTCAGAGGTGTGCTATAAGGATAGTATTTGCCTCTCAAAACTCTCGCTAGCAGTGAATCCGGAAACCTTAAGAGTCTCCATAATTGCTTTGCCAGCAGGGCTAAGTTAAACTCATGAATGGCTCTAAAACCTGTCCCACCGTCTTTTTTAGGGATACACATCTTGTCCCAGCTGGCCCAGTGCACTCCTCTTTTTTCTGTATCTGAGCTCCACCAAAATCTCGCGATAGCACTTGTAAATTGTTCGCATACTTCCAACGGGAGTAGAAAGCTAGACATAACGTAGGTTGGGAGAGCCAATGCTACTGATTTGATTAGGATTTCCTTCCCTCCTTTAGATAACCACTTTGATTTCCATCCGTTCACCCTATTTTGAAGTCAATCCTTAATATATGCAAAGAGTTTGCATTTTGAACCGCTAATGTCTTCTGGGATTCCCAGGTAGGTCCCCATTCCCCCTTCATTTTGGATTCCAGTTATGGCTTTAATGTGTGTTTTGTTGGTTCCTTGTATCCTCTTGCCAAAGAGCAATGAAGACTTATCAAAGTTTATACGCTGACCCGAGGCTTTTCCATATTTTTGTAAGATTGATATCACTTCATCACATTCACGGGGCTCCGCCTTACAAAAGAACAGGCTATCGTCAGCGAAAAGAAGGTGAGATACCGGCGGACTAGCTCTTGCCACTCGCATTCCGGTTATCCGACCTTTTTCTTCCGCCTCGTTTAAAAGGGCAATGAGCGCTTCCGTACATAAGATGAAGATAAAAAGGGACAGAGGATCCCCTTGTCGCAATCCTCGTTGTGGTATGATGTTACCTCGGGGCTGTCCGTTGATGAGTACATGGTATGAGACTGATGTAATGCAGCGCATTATCCATCTAATCCAAGTCTCCGCAAACCCCATCTTTCTCATGACAGCTTCAATAAATTCCCATTCAACCCTATCATAAGCTTTACTCATATCGGTCTTTATTGCCATTCTCTTAGTTCTACCCCCAGGGTTCGTTCTCAATGCATGGAACAACTCTTGAGCGATCAAGATGTTATCTGTGATCTGTCTCCCCGCGACAAAGGCCGATTGGGTTTCTGATATGAAATTAGGGAAGATCCTTTTTAATCTCTGGCATAGAAGCTTTGAGATTATCTTGTAGCTTACATTACATAGGCTTATTGGTCTGAATTGAGACATTTCTTGGGGTTTGTCCTTCTTAGGTATAAGGCAGATGTTCGTCTCATTCATCCCGGCTACAATGGTACCCTCCACAAGGAAGTCATTAACCATTTTGGTAATGTCTTGTTTGAGAATGTCCCAAAATTTCTGGTAGAACAATGCTGTCATGCCGTCGGGGCCCGGCGCTTTCTCTGGATGCATTGCGAATAGAGCTATTTTAACTTCATTCTCCGTAACTGGTTTTGTGAGGGCTTCGTTCATGCTATCAGTGACAACCACTTTGACTTTGGCCAGTGTATCCTCTATTTCCTCCGGTTTAGAGGATTCAAATAGGCCACGGAAGTACCTTGTAGCAATGGCTACAATTCCTTCCTCTGTTTCTTCTCTTTGACCATGTTCATCAATTAGTCTGGTAATGCGGTTTCTTGCCCGTCGTTGTTTGGTCGCTGCGTGGAAGAATTTTGAGTTTCGGTCTCCTTCTCGAAGCCATAAGACCCTGCTTTTTCTGTTTCCAGAAAAGTTCCTCTGATTTTAAGGCTTCATGGAGATCCTTTGTGGCTTCTGATATCTCCTCAGAGGTGGCACCATCATCGCTATATAAGGAGTCAAGTCTCTCTTTAAGGTCCGTGATGTGCTTTTCGGCATTATGATCATTCTGACTCCTCCATCTTCCTAGCGCTCGTCTTACGCTTGTAATTCTAGTCATTATATTAGCGTCTGTTGGGAGAGAGGAGGTCCAGCCATCTTGCACCACCGCAGGGATTTCTTCGCTGTCAAACCATCTTTTATCAAATCTGAATGATTTTCTCCGACGTATGGGTCTACTAAGGATGTTGGCGAGAACCGGCCGGTGGTCTGATCACCACATTCTTAGATATTGGACATTAGAATGAGGGAAGCTGTCATGCCAATCTTCATTTCCTATAGCGCGATCGAGTCGGCATCGCACCTGAGAGTGATTTCTTCTGCCAACCCAAGAGAGTTGGTTTCCGGAACAGGGAAATTCGAGCATACCACAATCGTTTAACATTTGGTTGAAAGGGAGGAAAGATGCATCGGATCTTCTTCTTCCTCCTTGTTTCTCGTGGTGTCCTGAGATCTCGTTGAAATCTCCTATCATAAACCATGGTCCATGACGGTTTATAGCGAAACGCGTAAGACGTTCCCACACCAATTCTCTACGGTCTTGAACAGGATCACCGTAGACAAAGGTGATAAAAACTTTATTTCCATCAACAACTGCTTCTACATCGATCATACGATTGTTTGAAAATATTACATTAACTTGGAACTCGTCCATACAAAGTAAAGCTAAACCACCGCTTAAGCCATGAGGCTCGACGGTAAACAGACTATCATATCCTAAATCCACTTGAATGCCTTGTAGCACTGATTTCTTGTTCTTTGTCTCTGACAGGAATAATAAACCAGGATGATACTTCTTGTTCATCTCCTCTAGGCGTCGAACTGTGAGGTCATCCCCAATCCCTCGACAGTTCCAACTGAGCGTCCTCATGGATGAGAACTGGGTGGTTTCTGGGAATCCACCAAACCAGCTTCTTTGTCATTAGGTTGAGTTTTTGAGACTCTAGTAATCTTGCTTGAGGGGTATGAGACACTCGGGTGTGGGATCTCCTTAGGAGCAGTTAGATTGTTGTTGGAGGCAGTACGCTTGCGTGGTGAACCTCTACGGAGGATTCCAGTCTTCTTGATAAGACTACCTGTTGGAAACAGGTTCCTCGAGGTCTTTTTTGTTGTTGGAGCTGTTTTTCTTGCTGTTGTGGTCTCTTCTTGATTCTTTTGCCCTCTTGATTTAACCTTAGCCTTAAACGCCGTGATGGTCTCGTTTAGACTGTCCTCATGTGAGCCGCTCATAGTATTAGAAGATTGTTTCTTCTCGGATTCCAGCAGCTCTAGATCTTCACCTAGTAAATCATCTTCTAAAAAGTCTTCATTATCTCCATTTTCCTCATTAAGTTCTTGGTCTTCTCTACCTTCCTCTTGAAGGGCTCCAATCATGATATCATCGTTTGGCGAGTTTGGGTTATTGTCTTCATCCATAGGAGATTGAGACTGGTTCCCAACTGTTGGGGTGTCTTGATTAGTCTCTGGAATGGTTTGTGGGATTATGTTCGTTTCAAGCTCACAACGGTGAGACTGGACTTCCTCTGAGATCCCATCTTTTTTATTTGTTTCCTTATCGGTGGGAAGAGCTTTGGAGTGATGGCTTTTCAGCGGTTGGACTTTCTCTCTTTGATGATCTGCGTCTCTTTCTACTCCTTTGTTAGTGCTCTGGTGTCTTTCTTTAGCCTCCTCCGCATTAGTTCCTTCTGGTCGTGGTCGTTTGATCCAGGTGGAGCGGTGGTCCTCAAATTCCTTACGACGGTAAGGATATCCATGTTGTGTTCTGATCTCTTTGGGATATGTTTCTCTGTATGTGTCCCTGAAGTTTGCTTCCCTGTGGTAAGAGTTGCCTCCCCGGTTCTCTCTTATGGAGTATCTTGATCGATGGACCAAATCTCCTCTTCTATCGTTGTCCTTGGAATAGGGGATGGTCCGTTTTGTCTGTCTCTCCATCAAGGTTTTGTTGGGGTATCTGTCCCCTTCATTGTGTCTTGGCCTGAGCGTACCTTTGGGATGATCGCCATGGCGTTCATCTTGCCGTTCCAAGTGACGGTCATTGTGGTTGTTGGTCTGTTGAGGTCCAACTTGAAGTCGAGAGAAGATTCCGGTCCGGGGAGTTTGTCTCTGAGTATTGATTTCATCCTCTCGGATGGAACAAGATGAGACTTCGTGAGACATGAGTCCACAGTGGGAGCAGAATTTGAAAAGTCTCTCATATTTGATCTGGATTGTTGTCTCATCTCCATTGTGGCATCTAATCTTTCTTGTAAACTTTAGTGGCTTCCTACTATCAATGGTGAGAAGTATTTTACCCTCATCGACATTAATCTCAAGGATATGGCCCAGCTTTTCTCCTATGCTCCGCATGTTGGTTTCAGTCCACAGGTGGAGAGGAATGCCCGAGAGTTGTGTCCAGCATGTCATCTCCCACGGATAGTCATCATGGACTATTGGCTCCCATCGAACTAAAACGAACATCCAGAAGTTGTAATGGAAGGGGCCTAGCTCCAAAACTAATTGTAGATCCTCCTCTGTTTCAAAGTTGAAAAGGAAGGTTCCTTTACCCAGATCCATGGCTGTTATTCTGTCTTCTAAACCCCAATGTTGAGGCATGAACCCAATCAGTTTTTCGACGTCTTGTTTCTTGGGATTTATGACTCTGCTTATAAGGGACAGGCCATATTCCTGGATGAGATTGAGATTATCTTGTTCTGGAAGCTGGATTGGTTCGTCATCATCCTCCATTGCAATGCTTTTCCCTTTGTAGTCCGCCATTGTAGATTTATCTCTCGCAGGATCTTCCAAGTGGAAGTCCACGACAGTCTCAAGTGAGACTTTTGAGGCGCTGAGACTTCTGGTGATGGAAGTAACTCTGTAGTAGACTTGACAACTTCCAGATCTGACTTCAATGAAAGTAGATCTAGTGAGATCTAACTTCACTGCTCATTCAAGAAACCAAAACAGGTGTTTTGTTAGTTTTTAGTTTGTTCAGCCACTACTCCTTCCATTGAAGTCCCAATCCAATATTCAAACTCTACTTCCTGCCTGCAACACATCAAATCCACAACTTAAGTTTTGATCTAATCAAAGTTATAACAAGAGATTGGGATATAGGAGATTATTATTACCTCCTCTTTTCTTTTTACCACTGCTTCTCAACTGTCTAGCTTCTGACACCTTGTCTTCTTGTTCTTGTCTGACTCAGTATCATTCTCTTTTATCTTCATTACCATCTGAATCATTGTTCACTTCATCATATATCTTAATGATATAAACCTGAACAAGCATTGTGTTTCAACATGAATGTTAAAGAGTCTCATTTCAAAACCTCATGCCTTTTCCTCTACTAGTCTATATTTCAGCAATTCAAGATCACTAAGTAAAACCTCCTTTACCTTGAACATTGTTGGGGAGATGAGGTGAAACACAACGGCATCTCCATAGTCTAGCTGATGATCGGTGGCGAAACCTCTCCAGTCTGCTTTAAGTCCGTTCTTGTCAGCAATGTATTTTGTCACAAATTCATCATCTTCTTCATCAACTAAAGTGATCGTTTCATCACGTTTTGGTAGATGTGTCTTGCAAAAATGAACCGACAAGCCATGTTTACAAATGAAGTTAAACAGCAAGAAACATATAAAATCTTCAATTTTACTTAATATAGACCATCATTCAATTTTACTTAATTTCACATACCAACCAAAATCCTTTAGTCACGTGTGAAAGGAGCATTGGTTGAACAAAACTTGGGAATTCTGGTTCTAGGCTTGACTAAAGCTTCAACACACATATAATTTACTTGAAAAAAAAAATCACATCCAATAGTTTTAGAGAAGTTATGATTTGATATAGAGTATGGATTGGTCAATCTTCTTGGCCTTTTCAGAGGTTCTAGCCTAATCTGCGAACAAAGATGTAAAATTAAATCAAAAGCCAGAAGACCTCATAGTTTAAAAAAGGCAACATCAAGCTCTGATTATTCCAAAAGTAGACTCATTACTATATAACTGCATTTTAGAAAAATTTATAAGTAATTTAAAATTTAAATTGAGCCTTTTTCTAAGTTCAACATAAGAAACTTGAACAAAAGATGATAATCTTTAACAAAATCTCTTTTCGTTCTAAAATGAGATAATCTTTAACAAATGAAACATAAAGAATTATGATATTTAATTGCTGTGTTTTTCTTGAGTTATCTACAAAATGAGCTTGTTGTAAGCAAACTAAAACTCATCGTTAGGATCTGGTCCAACGTCTTCGAGATATTTTATGCAAATTTAAAATGTGTACAATTTTTGTCCTGTACCCAAAATCACAAATAATAAGCATGCTCCAAGCAAAGACATCATGATAGCGTTTTGGAAAATAAGGCGGTATGAAAAAAATGGATAATGTATCTAACAATTATTTTGCCTCTTGGTATTGTTTAATGTTAATCTCAACGTTATCCAAAAAGATAAATACTCAAAACAAAATGATATTAGATAAGTGAATGGTTGGTTCAGTGTTCACAACTGTACATGATCACGGTCAAATGGTAGTACTAGTACCATTTGATCACAACTTTACATGATCACGATCAAGTGATGAATATATTTTCTTTTACCTTGAGTGTTCCCTTATGTGATGCTGCATAGTTACGGCATTTGTTAGTATCACATGGCAAATCATCTTCGTTGTTTGGCACCCTCTTATATGTGGATCCCAACGAATGTCCATAGGCAATTAGCTTATGCAAAACCATGTTTTTATCGTAATACTTCAGACTTTTCAATGTTCTCTTTCAACTTAATAACTGGATAACTTTGAGGGAGTGGAGTGCTTTCAATATCCCAAAGAGTGATGACCAGCTTCTCATGTGGGGATGAAGATCCTGCCATGGCTTTCTTCTTCTCCTGTGAGGATGAAGATCCGGTCACGGCTTTCTTCTTCTCCTGTGGGGATGAAGATCTGGCCATAGATTTCTTCATTCGTGGGTATGAAGAGCTCATTATGTCTGGTCCAACGTCTTGAGATATTTTATGAAAATTTAAAATGTATGCAATCTTTTTACTTTGCCCAAAATCACAAATAATAAGCATGCTCCAAGGAAAGACATGATAGCGTTCTGGTGGAGCTTCATGCTGGACGAACTTCAGTGCAGCACCAACTGAAATTCCATAGCATCTATGTCCTACCACTGCATATCTATATTTCCTTTGTAATTCAAGACGGTAAATCAGGACGAAAAGTAGTGGCATACATGCCTATGTACAAAGATGAACATATCTATTTATTCAGTCATACAAGAAGCTCTATGCACAAGGTCATTTGCAACAAAATCCCAAGATGTGATCATGCTGATTTCTGATGGGATCAAAAACAACTTGTCAATCTTTTACTCCCTATGTTCTCTAATAAGTGGTCTTTTAGAGATTTTTTTTGTTTACAAATAAGTGTCTTTCTCACAAATCAATGCAAAAATTAATATATTTTTATTATTTTGACTGTTTAAATTCTGGAGATTAACTTCTTATTGGTTGAAATGTCTTGAAGTTGATAATAAAACATGTTTTATTTTGAAAAACTTAAAACAGTAATGATTTTTAATATAGTGTATAAGGCTAAAAACACTTATTAGAGCACACCGAGAGTAGTAGAAGTCGTCATTGCCTAACCCAATTGCACTAACACATAGAACAATCCATGTCATATTATCGTTTTAGATTTTTTTTTGTTTAATTATAAGTGCCGTTTTACATTTTCAATGCAAAAATTTAATATATTTTTTAGATTTATCCATATTCTTATAGGTCAATAACTGATAAAATTAAATAATGTTATAAATTAGAGGTAAAACATAAAATTTAAATGTTTTCGTGTGAAAAAAACCTTAAAGACACTTAATTAGTATGAAAAAATGGAAAATGTATCTAACAATTATTTTGCCTCTTGGTATTGTTTAACGTTAATCTAAATCGTATCAAAAAAAAAAAAAGTCAAAACAAAGTGATATTAGATAAGTGAATGGTTCAGTGTTCACAACTTTACATGATCACGATCAAATGGTAGTACCGTAGTAGTAAGAGCATGCTCTAAAAGAAACGGCTCACTGGTTGTAGACACAACGTCAAACCATTCTAGCATCCCCCAAATCTCCCCTTTTTGCTGTGTTTGAATCTCAATTTCTGCACACCATATTTTATGGTTCACATACTCTTTATTTAACCTAGGCCATATATCCAAACCCTTCAAAGGTTTCCCTTTTATTAGAACTGTAGAACACATTCTCTATCACACAATGAGATATTGAGAAACCCCATCCAGTGGCAGTATTCAATATGTCAATGGAAATGGGAGAGATGCACAATTAAGAATGGAAAGAAGATTCTCAATTCAAGCTAATCCGAAAATAGGGTTTCCAAAAACCTAACAACCTAGGTGAAATGAGACAGCATACATAATGCATTAAACTAGATCATAAGCATATATATTACAACAAGATTAAATCAAAGCAAGAAACAAAAGATCAATTGGGTTTACTTATCATTCACATTATTATAAAATTCGAATGGGTTTAGGATTGATGAAACGCACTTTGGTTAGACACTTCCCTTTTAATTCTTCTTATGTTTGTTACTCTTTACCTTATCCAAATCATAATATATAAAGTCATCGTAGCTGCCAAAATATTAAGCCGTAACGTTCCATGTTTGTCTCCATTACAAGACACACAAAAAGGGATACACATCACATAACTTCACTGCTCATTCAAGAAACCAAAACATCTGTTTAGTTAGTTTTTAGTTGTTCAGCCACTACTCCTTCCATTGAAATCCCAATCCAACCTTCAAACTCTACTTCCTGCCTGCAAAACATCAATTCACAACTTAAGTTTCGATATAATCAAAGTTATCAAGAGATAGAGATTTAAGAGATTATTATTACCTCTTCTTTTCCTTTTACCACTGCTTCTCAACTGCCTAGCTTCTGAAACACTTTCTTCTTGTTCCTTGTCTGACTCAGTGTCATTCTCTTTATCTTCATTCCCATCTGAATCATTGTTTGCTTCATCAGATACCCTAATGATATAAACCTGAACAAGAGCAGTTGTTTCAAAATGAATGTTAAAGGGTCTCATTTCTAAACCTCGTGCCTTTTAACTCTCTCTATTAGTCTATATTTCAACAAATCAAGATCTCTGAGTAAAACCTCCTTTACCTTGAACATCGTTGGAGAGATAAGGTGAAACACAACAGCATCACCATCGTCTAACTGATGATCAATGGCGAAACCTCTCCAGCCTGCGCTAAGTCCGTTCTTGTCAGCAAGGTATTTCGTCACAAATTCATCGTCTTCTTCATCAACTAAAGTGATCATTTCATCACGTTTCGGCAGATGTGTCTTGCAGAAATGAACCGGCAAGCCCTGTTTACAAGATGAAGTTAAACAGCAAAAAACTTATGAATATCTTCAATTTTGCTTACCATAAAACAGCATTCAAAGTGTATAAATAGTATTTCTGTTTAATTTCACATACCAACCAAAATCCTTGAGTCACATGTGAGTGGAGCATTGGTTTAACAAAACTTGGGAATTCTGGTTCTAGGCTTGACTGAAGCTTCTCTGCCCTGTCGATTGCATACATCCTTGCCTCGTCTGAGGCATATACCCGGTTCAGCAAATTTCTTTTTGGATAGCTCCTGCAAGGCAACACACATGGAAATTATTACTGGAAAAAAATGCTCACATCAAAATAGTTTTGGAGAGGTTAATATTTGATAATAGAGTGTGGCTTGGTCAAACCTTCTTGGCCTTTCCAGAGGTTCTAGCCCCATCTGCGGACAAGGACAAAAATTACAACTCAAAAAGCCATAAGATTTTCATACTTTAAAGAAAAAGGTAACAGCAAGACATTTTAAATAGAGCCTTTTTCAGTCTTTAGACTCTTTACTCATCAAAACTATAAATTGAGAAAAACCCACAATTTCAATATCTCACACGCACACAAAAAAACAACACAAGTGAAGATAAATGGGAGAAAAGACCTCTCTGTAACTCGGAGGAGGATTCTTCGCACGGCTTGATCTCCTCACCTCCGAGAAGTCCACCGGCAAACGGAGAGTCCTCGGCTTAGCCTGCATTTTCAATTTTTTTTTGAAAAATGGAAGGAAACGAAGAAATGAGAAAGGTAGAGAGAGGAGAAGTTACTGGAGAGGGCTTGGGAGAAGAAGAGACGCGAATAGATTGAGCAAGCTTTCTCAGATTAAGCTCTTTCATCCTCTTCTTGTTCTCTTCCACTCTGTTCAAACGAATCTGTTCATAGCTTAGCTCCGATTCCACCATCTTCCTAGGGTTTTTCTTTTTCTTTTCTTTCCGAAAGACTGAAACAGTGTGGTAGAGAAACAAAGAAAAATGAAGTCTTTGACTCTTGAGTGCGCTTGAGTGTCCGTTGAGTTTCTTCTCTCATTTCTCCTTTTTAAAAAAAAAAAAAAAAAAATATATATTTTTGTGATAAAAAGTCATAATCATTGCGTCTTATCAAACAAATTGAAATTTCAAATTATCGACAGTAAAATCCTGTGTAAGTGGTTATGGGCTTCATAATTAACAACTGTTTTGTGATTACAAAATTTGAAGATAACATTTGATTTGAGCGGCAAATCTTTACATTGGAAAACTCAAAAGGGGGCTATCCACAAACACATTTAAATCAAAAGAATCTACAGAGAGAGTCACTTGGATGATAATAGGATGAAACTTTTTTTCACTGAACCTAAAGGGAATAAGGAAACAAAACCTGAAACTTTCCTAGACCTTCAGCTAAACCAGAACAAAGGCTAAAATGATCCCAATGTTCTGTGTAGTTGGTGATACAACTTTAGTTAGATTATCATTTGGGGATACTGTTATTTCTGTAACTGAATATCACTTTGGCAGAATTTCCACGATCCATCTTCTTGCTTCTTCAGAGTATAGCGGATTTTGTAAGTGCTACAAGAAAAAAAGAAAAAAAAAAAGAAAAATGAAGCATCAGTAACACGCTCGGTTCAGAAGAAAACTGAAGGCACATGTTTTTTTTTGGTTTTACCTGTAATATTTTGCGTTTTTGGGCTGAGATTCGTCAACTAATTCTGCTGCTTCCTCTAGAAGAGCCTCAATTTCTGCAACCTCACCACCAATATCATCCTGGAATATGTGTGCTTGCAAAATCACAAGATGAAGCAAAACGAATCTCCAATAACAGGATTTATCTTTCGCTGTTTGTGCCAATGTTTGCCACTGCAAAATTCACAGTACCCGGAAAAAAATGAATGAGCAAAACATTATAGCAAAATCCATTTTCTAGATTTTTATCTAGACCTACTCAAACAATGACGTTTAACTGTTGTAAATTAACTTAATGAAGCAAAGACATAGAGTAGAAGTTAGAGACAGTAACCTGGACAAGCATGGATTCATCAAGGACTTCGGAGAGACTATATACTTGATGTGTTGGTCCAAGAGCTTCAGCCTTTGTATTTTCCCACTGTCTCACAAGCTCTTCGGCGTCTTCTGTAACCATTGGTCTCTTGTGCACTTCTGACGAGGACTGAGACAACGCAGCTGGATGTTCCCCATGATGCGTGTTAAACATGTCCAAAAGCGTTTTGATGTTGCCCACGATACCATTTCTATTAACAGAAGAAGCAAGGTTTCTTCTGAAATTCCCAGACTCTGTTTTCAACAGAAAAGAATCTGATTCCGAGTGCGGTTTTGCAGGAAACAATATAGGCAGGCTCTGTAATCTACCAGACCTCATCCCTGTTAGCTTAAGAGAGACGAACACGGTGCAGCCCAATAGAGCAACAGCAGATAACCTTCTGATAAAACTGCTCTGAGAGAGCCAACCATCCCATATTTTATTTTGCTGTCTACCGAGGTTCCTCTTCAGCTGAACCGATGGCATAGTGGCACCGCTTTCTTCAGTATTCTTAGCTGGTGCCACTGGGCTCTGCAACTCTGTTGGTGCTAACTGCTCGACAGCTGCATAAAGATGTTGTGACGAGTTCCCAAACTGCATAGTGGAAATTGGTCTTTGGTTCGTCTTGTGGTTAAGTATTGTAGGTGACCCCATTTTCTTGTTTTCTGTATACTTCTTTTCAGCACGGAAAAAGTTGGTCTGCATAAAGTTGTACATATGAATATGTTTCTGCTTAATTGGAGAACTGGTTTAGAGAATCTTTTAGTGACCTGGTTCTTACCAAAGATGGAGAACAGTCCCTTGTGTCTGGAAAGTTAGCAAGCACAGACTCCTTTAGCCACGCTTCCTGGTTAAATTTGTTAGGTAGTATGTAAGAAGGTCGATCTCAATCTCTAATACATAAAATTAAGAAGAGATATGCATAAAGTTAAGCATATGTACAAGCAATCAAAGTTAAATTTAGTGATGAACCCAAGGGATAACAAAGGAATGTTTTTTCGGATGAAGTGTATGTTTTAGCAACAAAAAAGAAAGTTAAAGGCAGGCATACACAATGCTGTCAAAGCAGATTCTCTGAATTTTACTACCATCCACTCAACATATCTATTTCCATTGTTTCAGTCAATGCTTTAAAACCCTAGATCTACTCATATTCCATTAAAGTTGATCAGAACCATCACCCAATAAATTATTACGTCCGCTCTAGTCTAGCAACAAACAGACACATTCTAGGTAAAAGACATAAGGTTTACCAATGATGGTGCAGCAGAAGTACTTCTCAACTCTTTGCCCAAGATTGAATTACGAACGGCAGTCTCTGAATTTGATTCCAGCTGCTTAAGTTTTTCAAGGGCCTCTGCCTCGGTACCCTGTGCTATCCAACATGTAGGTCCAGTAGCACTTAATTAAATGTACAAGGCATGGATCTTTTGAAGCAAGTAAATTTGAAGTGCTTAAGATGCAACAACATTAAGGTACGAGAAAAATAATAAAGAAAGTGAGGCAAAAAGTACCTGTTTTAGAAGAAATGAGCAAAAAGCTTCCTCAAATTTCAGATCAACACCTTCTGATGCTATGAGACATTCGCATATAGATTTTGCCTTATTAATCTACACAAGCAAACTGAATATTATGCTTTATCAAGAAATGGACGAATTAGTTTAAATTTATCAAAGGACAGAAAATGAGGTACATACCATATCATTTTGCTTGCCTGAAAATCCAACAGCGATATGAGCAACCAACACCATGTAGAAACAATTGAAATCAATTACCACTCTTTGATTGTGGGATTCAAGTGATTTTTTATTCTTCCGTGTAATGGCCAAAGTATCCCATGGAAGAAGATCAATAATCTCTGTGGCCAAGAGCCTGCTAATTGCCTGGCTCAAAAAGCACGGCCAGTCTTGAATTTGACACGAAGCTTCAACATCAAGGCCCTGTCTGAGAAGTTCCCGTAGCGCTGCAATAGCACCTCGTCTCCTCTCAGCATTCTCTGGCAAGGGAGGCAGGCCCAATAAATCCAATGTGCATGGGGGTGCAAGCTCCTCCAAGGACTCTTCAATCTAAAAGTTTCAACTTAAATTCCTTAAAACCTGATACTGTGGTAGATCATGTCTTTGGACATCGTATTTTTGAAGCTCCTTATCATTATTAGATAAGGCATGCTCATGCTCTTTTTAAGGATTCAAGCCGGTGACAGAACTAAAGGTAAAGACAAATAAGCTTTATCTGCGCTTATACAAGGCAGATGATCAACTATTACCTGAGATAACAATGCGAGTTTCCCAAGAGTAACTTTACTCTTCAGAAAAGACTGAGCACGAGCAAGAGCTTCAAATCCTTGAGAGACCTTGTTAGCCTCGAAAGCAGCCTTGGCGATCGCACACTTCATGGAAAACCCAACCATATTAGAAAATATAGAAGAAGAAGCAGAAGATAAGTAGAAGTTGGTAAGTACTTCCTATCCCTGGTTTATTGATCTTACCTCAGCAAGTGCCATAGACAAAAATATATCATGAATATATGACTTCGAATCAAGGTGCCTGAGAGCAGCCCGACCAATATCCAGCACGAGTTTTTCTTCTCCAACCTGAAGCATAGTAGCTTACATCACCGTGTTATCTCCTATCCAAAATCCTTTTATCTAAAGCTAAAAGATATTGTCACAAATTTGAGAGGGAAAAATCAAAATTCCATTAAAATTTCTGAGAAGAAAACCAACTAATGCAGGACGATAGAAGCAGTACTAGACATTTGCAGGGGTGAAAAAACAATAACAGCTCAATAGTGGTACCTCTTGAAGAAGGCATAGAGCACCAGGCAACCATGCCCACGGAATTCTGAGAGGAGATTTAGGAGCAACTTTTTCTTTTACGTTACCAGCATATTCGGGTTCGAAAAGAAGTTTATCCCTCACATCCATGAGAAGATCCTGCTCATTTAAAATCATTGAGATTAGTTGTCACAGGCTCGATAGTGAAAAAATGGTCAGGTACTATGGAACACTTGAAACAGAATCAAACTTCTGTAAAGGTCTTAACCTGGCGAGCTACTGCAGCCTCCATTGTATAACCCTCTTCAGCATCGGATTTTTTCAGATTTATCACCGACTTCACAACCTCGTCTTTCTCAGCTTGATCAGAAACTCCGATTAGCTGCAAATTCAATACCATTAAACAGCAGCAAATGTATAGCAATCCTAGAACAGTGTCTAACAAATAAAACGCTACATTACTGTACTGCAAAAATCAACGATTATACAACAACAAATTTCCCAAACGTTCTGATTAACTCGCCAAATCAAAACACCCAACTCGTTCTACACGCCGCAGACTAAATTCCCACAAATTTGGAGGAAAAGTTTGTCAATCTAACAAACTTCAACTTCTATTTCAACCAGAATTAGAAGGAAAAGCAACTTCCAAGTTGCACTTGAGGGCACAGTAAGGTACCAATTCGGGAGAGAAGAGCGAGTTATAAAGAAGCAAAAGATTCCGAGGACTAAAGCGAGTCAGAGCATAAAACCTGGTAACAAGTAACCGGGATTTCGATAGTAGAGGTAGATGCAGCGAGGGAAGAAGTACGAGACGGCGCATTATCGACGACGTGGGTACCACCACCAGCACCAGCAGCATTCAACCTCTTCCGCCCTTCCCGGCGAAACCGCCGGAAAGTGCAACTAAGACCGTCGAGTTCTCCGAATTCAGAACGCACGGCGGTGACACCTGAGATCTGAACCTCCGGGCGATCTACGATGATGCTGGTGCCGCGATTAGAGAATCCGCAGAGCATAGAAGAAGAAGAAGGAAGAGCTGGAAATGTGTAGGCCACTGGCATTTCTGAAGAGCTCCAGAGGAAGAATCCTAGAGGAAGTAGGAAGAGAAGAGTGAAGCTAGAGTCATGGTTTTGGATTTTCTCAAGAGGAAATGTATGGCGGAAGAGAGAATCGGAAATTTGGTCGCAAGTCTTTTTGATGACTGATTTTCTCTCGACTTGTGTGAGTTGTGACGATAACGTAACCCGCTGAGCGAAAGAGAGACACTGTAAATCCAGAACGAGACGGGACGTGGTCAAGTGACGTGGATTAATCGACGTTACTGGGTCGTCTCTGGACTTGGCATGGGCCTTTCAGACTCTTTTTCAGTGTCTAACTTTCGCCTCTTAATTAATGTGCCAGAAAAAAAAAAAAAAAAAACTGATCAGTTCTTCTTGTTTTATATTTTTTTTGGTGAATATAACTGAATAAAATACACAAAATTATGTAAGTGGGGTTTATTGGGAGATGAATTTCAAGGAATTTTAATTATTTTTAGAATTTGTTGTTGTTGGTTTATAAATTCTGACAATCTTACTAAATTTCATTGTTACTATGATTTTTAAATTTCATACAAAATTTATTGTTATTTAAAAAGTTTGTGTTCTAATGATTTTATTAATCCATTAAAATCCTTGTTATTTGGACATAGATTTTAAACAATTTAACTCATGAAACAAAACTTTCAAAATATTACCTATAACTTTTAAATTTTTAAAATCATTATAGTAAAATATTTGGATAGATTTTTAAATAGATTTTTTAAAATATACAAACTCTATGCAAATCTAACAATAACTCTTTATAAATCTAATAATTCGATCATCTTTTCTAATTATGCAAATTCATCTCCAAAAACCCTCTTAAGTCTAATGTAAAGATGTAAACTCATCATATTAGAACATTTTAAATTTTTAATATAAAGAAAAACAAAAATCATTTTAATCAAATCGTTTTAAAAAAAAATCATCAAGAAATAGCAGATATTTTCTGGTCATAATATTGTTGGAGGATAGCAAGTCGCAACAATCAAAACACATTTGGCTATACAAGAACCACGTTTCCTTTCTTGCAAATCGATACCTCTTTTTTGTATTGTTCAAAAAGAAAGAAAAAAATCGATAACTCTTTTTTTTTGTCCCGACTTAAAATTGCGTCCAAATTAAAGAGATTCAGAAACAATAGCACTGAAAATATAAATTGAGAATATTTTTTTAATAATTTTGTGTGTTGTACAAGAAAAGATACATTTTTATTTTACCTTTTCCTCACTCATAAGATAAAAGAAAATAAAAACTCTTGCCGTTGGGTTTATTAGCATATCCTCCTTATTTCGTCTCCGACAGTAGCAGTCTTCGCCGGGAAATATTTTTCCGGTAGCCATGCTCCGAACTGTATCTTGTTCCGGTTCTCTCAGCTCGACTTCTCTCTTCTTTCGCTTCTTCCGCCAGTTTCCTCGCTCTTACCTGTCATCGTCTGCTGCCGCTTTCCGAGCCCCCGCTCGCAACCTTCGCCGGATTTCCCCTCCTTCAGCCGCCGGAAGTCGTCTCCTTCTCCGACGAGGCTTGAGGGTTCCCTCCGTCGCAGGTCGCGGTGTCAATGGGCAGTTGTCTCGCCTTTGTGCTCGCGCCGTCGCCACACAACCCGCACCATCTTATCCAGGTCGGGATTTTCACTTTTATCTTTTTAAAATTCGATTCTTGGATGGTTTCTTCTCTTCGTTGAGATTCAAATAGTTTCTCTTTGATAAACGTGTTTAGTTGATGATGTCGAACTCGAACCACCCAATTTCACATTCAGAAATGTCTGCTTTGTCCCACTTGTGAAATTTGGGTTTTTATGCTTTGGAATATATTGTTAATCTTTGTATAATCAAACGGAGCATATGTGTAATGCGTGGTTTTGCCTCTGTTTTTTGGGATTCAGATGTAGGCCGAGACGAGGCTGAGAAGCTTGGATTTGAGAAAGTGTCTGAAGAATTCATCTCAGAGTGTAAATCAAAGGCTATTCTTTTCAAACACAAGAAAACCGGTTGCGAGATCATGTCTGTGTCAAATGAGGATGAGAACAAGGTGTTCGGCATTGTTTTAAGGACTCCTCCGTAAGTTCAATACACAATTTTGATATTGGATCTTAACTTATGGCTTGCAATACTTGTAAGGGAAGCGTTTTTGAGATCATGGTTTCGTTGTTAATGCAGGAAGGATTCTACTGGCATTCCACACATACTGGAACATAGTGTTCTATGTGGGTCAAGAAAGTACCCACTTAAAGAGCCATTTGTTGAACTGCTTAAGGGAAGTTTGCATACTTTTCTCAATGCATTCACATATCCTGATAGGACTTGTTACCCAGTTGCTTCCACAAATACAAAGGTACAGTTACCCAAATATGAATTACTTAGTCTTATTGTTATCTAAGTTTTTGTCTGATCACATTTCACCATTGTCTATTGTAGGATTTTTACAATCTTGTCGATGTGTATTTGGATGCTGTCTTCTTCCCCAAGTGTGTGGATGACGTTCACACTTTTCAGCAAGAGGGCTGGCACTATGAGCTTAATGACCCCTCAGAAGACATATCTTACAAAGGTTAGATTTACAAAGAATGCCATTTTAGAGTTCTTTCCTTTTTTCTTCTTTCAGTGTCTTTGTATCTTTTTGTTTATCTACTACTTCATATACGCACTCATCCTATCTCATCGTTGATGCTTGATTTCAGGTGTTGTTTTTAATGAGATGAAAGGTGTCTATTCACAGCCTGACAATATCTTAGGGCGAATTGCTCAACAGGCAAGTTTTTGGTTTTGTTTACTGCATAACTGACAGCTTAGCGAGAAAACTCTAAAAGTAGATTTTTCTAGTGGGGACTAATGGATCTTTTAAGATTGTGTGCAACCGGTTCTTCTTCTTGGATGTTTTCTAAATCCACCTGATTATAAGTTTATATTGGATTTGAAGTTCTAGAGATTCTGAAGCTGAAGGTCAATCCTATGTTGGTTTTTGATCTTATAAATCAACTAAATGGTCTAGCGCCCATTGTAGATATAAACTTATCTTTCTTGACAATGCCGACACTTGGTCATGAAAACCTTCTTAAATATTCTGATGAAATCACCTGCTACTGTTTTCACTTTTATTAGGCCTTATCCCCAGAAAATACATATGGTGTTGACAGTGGAGGTGATCCAAAAGATATCCCTAACTTGACATTCGAGGAATTCAAGGTTTGTTGAAACTCAAATTATTAGGCTAGTAGCTTCAGGCGTTTGGTCGTATGTATAACTTCTGATGCATAGTAAATATATTTCTTGTTATGGGAAAACTGTAGGAGTTCCACAAAAAGTTCTATCATCCAAGCAATGCAAGGATCTGGTTCTATGGAGATGATGATCCACTTCATCGCCTTCGTGTCTTGAGTGGTAAAGAGTGATCTCTCCTTTTATCTGAAATTATCCTCTTATTATATTAAGTTTGTCTTCTATGTCGATTTTGAGGTACATCTTATCTCCGCCTTTTTTATATTTGCAGAATACTTGGACTTGTTCGAAGAAAGTCCATCTCGAGATAGTTCAAAGATTGAAACTCAAAAGTTATTCTCTGAGCCTATCAGAGTAGTTGAGAAATATCCAGCCGGTCGAGATGGTGACCTTAAGAAGAAGAACATGTTGTGCGTTAACTGGCTATTGTCTGAGAAGCCCTTGGACTTGGAAACTCAACTCGCACTTGGGTTCTTGGATCATCTTATGCTAGGGACTCCTGCTTCACCGCTTAGAAAAATCTTATTGGAAAGCGGTTTAGGAGAAGCTCTTGTCAGTAGTGGAATGTCAGACGAACTTTTACAGCCCCAGTTCAGTGTTGGTATGAAAGGTGTGTCTGAAGATAATGTTCAAATGGTTGAAGAGTTAATCATGACTACTCTGAAAAAGTTAGCAGAAGAAGGGTTTGACAATGATGCTGTGGAGGCATCCATGAATACAATTGAGTTTTCTCTGAGGGAAAACAACACAGGATCTTTCCCTCGTGGTTTATCACTTATGCTCCAATCTGTTGTATGTTTATATGCCTTTTATGCTTTTGTGTCTTCACTCTGTCTACTTAAGTATAACTCCTTATTTGATTATTGGCTGTTTAGGCAAAATGGATATACGATATGGATCCTTTTGAGCCATTAAAGTATACGGAACCATTGAAGGCCCTGAAAACCAGAATAGCTGAGGAAGGGTCCAAGGCTGTCTTTTCCCCACTGATAGAGCAGTTTATTTTGAACAACTCGCATCGTGTTACCATAGAGATGCAGGTATTCTTCGTTTACAAGTTTCTCGTTGCCATTTAAAGTTTCTTTAGCTCTGTGCTAATAACTAGTTTTATCAGCCTGATCCCGAAAAAGCTACCCAAGAGGAAGTGGAAGAGAAAAATATCCTGGAAAAAGTGAAAGCAAGTATGACAGAAGAAGATCTTGCAGAGCTAGCTCGTGCGACTGAGGAGCTGAGATTGAAACAAGAAACTCCTGACCCTCCTGAAGCGCTGAGATGTGTCCCAAGTTTGAGCTTGAGTGACATTCCCAAAGAACCTACTTATGTTCCCACTGAGGTAATCATTTCACTATCCTTTGCTTTTGTTCTATTTCCTTACATATCCTGAGCTAGTGAATTTTACTGATACAAAGTTTTAAACAATAGGTTGGAGATATTAATGGTGTGAAAGTCTTGCGGCATGACCTTTTCACAAATGACATTATCTACGCTGAAGTAGTCTTTGATATGGGTTCGCTGAAACATGAGCTTCTTCCTCTAGTACCACTTTTCTGGTATGATTTAATCTTTCTTGTGATTTTTTCAGTATTTTGTCAGCTACAACAGCGAATGTTTTGCTTCTTACTATATTGAAATTCTAACTCTGGTTATTAAAATGTCTTTTGACAGTCAATCATTACTGGAGATGGGGACAAAAGATTTGACTTTTGTGCAACTCAATCAGTTGATTGGAAGGAAAACGGGAGGGATATCAGTTTATCCCCTTACATCATCTGTGAGGGGCAAGACTGAACCATGCAGCAAAATTATTGTTCGTGGAAAGTCAATGACTGGGCGTGCCGACGACCTTTTTAACCTGGTACTTTTTCTTTTGACATCCCTTACTTAAAACTTATCGCATTTTTCTCTACCTGATTGATCTCGTTTTCTTAGTTCTCAAGAGATTGATAGTGCAGCTGTTAATTTATGCTGCATGGCCCTGTTTGCTTGCTAAATATAGTTCATCGTTTTGTCTCTTTGTTTCTTCTTTTTTCCAAAATGCATAAGCTGCCTCTCTCATCTCTTTTCCCGTGTCTCTTCTCTGAGATGTACTTAATGCATTTCGATGTCTTCACCGTGAGTACTGGATTATGGTACACAACCACTCTGACTGGAAAACTGGTTTTACCTGTTCAAATATATTGTAACCTTGAAATCATAACAGATAGTAGCAATAGGGTGACTAGGAGAACTTTCCGAATTTATAAATGCCTTTCATGAATCAGAAACATGGTCTAACTAGAGAAAGTATTCAACTCCCTTGCAATGCATGTCCCATAAATTTATTTTGTTTCTGTTGAAGTTACTTGTTTGCTCATATCTTCATTGCGTTTTTTCTTGCTGCAGATGAATTGCTTGTTGCAAGAGGTTCAGTTTACAGATCAGCAGCGGTTTAAACAGTTTGTCTCTCAAAGCATAGCACGGATGGAGGTAAGT
The DNA here is from genome assembly GCA_902728155.2 of Microthlaspi erraticum. Taxonomy (NCBI): domain Eukaryota; kingdom Viridiplantae; phylum Streptophyta; class Magnoliopsida; order Brassicales; family Brassicaceae; genus Microthlaspi; species Microthlaspi erraticum. The sequence continues at coordinate 234,050 of CACVBM020001097.1, forward strand.
AGTAGGATAATATCTTTCTGCCTTTTGCATGATAAGTGGAACTTGAAAGTAGTAGTGTCAACATCATTTCTCATTTAATGCAGAACCGATTGAGAGGAAGTGGTCATGGAGTTGCTGCGGCGAGGATGGATGCAATGTTGAACATTGCTGGATGGATGTCTGAACAGATGGGTGGTCTCAGGTTGGAACTTGATAATTCTTCATTTGATTTTTAACTTACAGCCTGTTTATAATTCTCCTCTCTTTTTGGTGTTGATCTTTATTGAGAATAAGCTTTATTCACATTTAAGAACCTAACAACGTTAAGCGTCTCTCTTTTGTAGTTATCTTGAATTCTTGCATACTCTTGAAAAGAGAGTGGATGAAGACTGGGAAGGGATTTCATCCTCACTTGAGGAGATCAGAAGATCTCTCCTATCCAAGAATGGTTGCATAGTTAATATGACTGCTGATGGGAAGTCTCTCACCACCGTAGAAAAGTCTGTTGAGAAATTCCTAGATTTACTCCCTGAAAACCCCTCTAGTGGGCTTGTCACTTGGGATTCTCGACTTCCCCTGAGAAATGAAGCTATTGTAATACCAACCCAGGTAAGAAAGAAAAGAAAAGAAAAGAAAACAGTTTGTTGTTTGGATTTAGGGTTTTCGATATAGTAAACTCGGTTTCATACTCTCTTTGCAGGTAAACTATGTTGGGAAAGCAGGTAACATATACAGCACCGGGTATGAGCTTGATGGGAGTGCATATGTTATATCAAAGCATATAAGCAATACATGGCTATGGGATCGTGTTCGTGTAAGCGGTGGTGCATATGGAGGTTTCTGTGATTTCGATTCGCATTCAGGTTAAAAAAAAACGCTTTCACTTTCTTCCTTGAATGCGTAAAGAGAAGTTGTTGACAAGCTAACATATGAGATCTTTCCTTTTTTTTCAGGTGTATTTTCGTTCTTGTCGTACCGTGATCCAAGCTTGTTGAAGACACTCGACATATATGATGGAACTGGAGATTTCTTGCGTGGCCTTGATGTGGATCAAGAGACACTCACTAAAGCTATTATTGGAACCATCGGTGATGTTGATTCATACCAATTACCTGATGCCAAAGGTTATAGCAGTTTGATGAGGCATTTACTTGGAGTAACAGACGAAGAACGACAGAGAAAGCGTGAAGAGATTTTAACAACAAGGTTTGTTAACGACATGACTCTCACTCAATTATACTAGTTCTTGAGCATTCTATGCGTATAGTTTGAAAGTGTTAATTTGGTTTTAATCTTGCTGTTTGTTTTGTTCCACAGTTTGAGGGACTTCAAGGATTTCGCAGGGGCAATAGATGTGGTTAGAGATAAAGGTGTGGCAGTGGCTGTGGCATCCGCAGAAGACATTGATGCGGCGAACAATGCACGCTCCAATTTTTTCGAGGTTAAGAAAGCCCTCTAAATTATGTGACTGTGAGACAACTTTTACAATAGGGTTGAGAAATCTCATTGTCTTGATTTTCTACTCGAGTGATTTGTCTTCTCAAAGCTAAATACTAAATGTCCAACATTATGAATTTGAAGCATTTCACCTTCAACCTAAAAATTTGTACTCTTTTGTTTTCCTATCCAAATTGTTGGCTCTGCGTAAATCTTATTACATGAAATTCAACTGGTTTCATCAAGTGATCTATAAAAATGAGGAATGGTTAATTTAACAAAGTAGCTCATTAAAAGGAATATTTGATTAAGATTCCATTAAGTAGAGTCACAGTCTTGTTCTTCAAGTACGGTCTTCATAGTCTTGTTCAAGTTCTGGCCTCCACTTGTTCAATCCTTGTCTTTCCCATTGGCGGTTTCAGCGGACTGTAAGTTCTCTGACAAACCTCTCCTCTCGTCATGAGCTTTTCCCCTTTCACTCTCGCGTTATTGCTCCATCTCTTCATTCGTCAAGGGATATTTCTTTTTGTTCTTTCGATTGTCTCCGCCACTTTGGCCTCACTTAATGTAATACAGTCAGCCACCTGTTTGGCAGAATGTTTCTAATGGAACTTTTCCAAAGGAGTATGCTTCATCAGAAAATATCTTTCTTTCGACATGCTGCTGACTGCTGTAGTGTAGAGTAGCACCAACTTTCAGTTCTAATGCCCGCAGGTGCTCCTTTAGCTCTTGATGTCCCCAATGTTGTCAGTTCCACGAATCCTTAAACACTTGAGAGACTTTGAGAAAAAATCATTTACATGGCATACATGTCTCTTTATAAGTGCTTCAATTTTTTTTTATGATAAATCAAATGGAAGATATTAAAATTCTATTAATGAGGCATTTGATGGATACTTCACAAATGGAAGCAGAAGAATGTGATGAGATTTTAAAATAAAATACATTAAAATAATAACGTTATATTGATAAGATATTTAATAGGTTTCTCACCAATAAAAGTGCAATATTTAAGTCATACTAGGAAATGTACTCCGCGCAAGCGCGGGGTTGTTTGCATATATTTTTGGTTGTTCATCATCATTTATATACTTTACAAACTGTGCTTTAATGTTTTTCCTTTATGTGTTGTTCTGTATATATGATATTGATGTTTATTTATTAAATATTTATACAAACAAAAAAAATTGAGTGATTTTTTTTTAATGTTAGAAATAGTCAATACTTTAGTTTTTTTTAACATCAAAATCAATAATTTAGTTTTATATATAACTTATTTTTATTACTTAAATTTAACTGTTAGCTTTCAACAGTTAAACATTTTCCATGAAATTTTATTACATACACTATCTTTTTACATAATATATATTATTATGAATTTTAGACATTTTAAATTTTCAGTACATTTTTTTCTTTTAAAAACAAATCTCTTGCATCTACTGTTAAAAATTAACTTTTAATCTTTTAAATATTAAGTTCAACCAATTTTTATTTATTTTTGTCTTTTATATTTTTATTAATCATTTTTTTTTAATACATTTTTATATTTTTGGTTGAATAATAAATCATTCAATGATATTATGAAAGTGTATGTATTAATTGAATCATTAATTTTGATTTAATTAATTTGTATTTTTTTTTTTGCTGATGTGGACACTCTAAGAGGAGAGAGCAACTCCCTAATTATATATAAGATTATGACAATATGCTTATGACTGAGATTGAATTCTACATATATTGAGAGATTTTTATCTCCACCTAACCTATCCACATCAGCAAAAAAATATTAACACTAAATTATAGTTAAATATTTTTTATTACATATCTTTAATAATAATCATACAAAAAATAAAACAATTTTAATGGATCCATCCATCACAAGTTGTGTAAAATTTTTAGCATGTTTTCCTGTAATCGTAGTCTCATCTTGCTAAGCCCTAGTGTCATCCTACTCAACATATACTCCCTCCGTTTCAAATTAGTTGTCATTTTGGCAAAATGAATCTGTTAATATTTGGACGTATCTGCAATGCAAAACACGTCCAGATACGTCCAAATATTTGCAGATACATTTTGCCAAAACGACAACTAATTTGAAACGGAGAAAGTATATATTAACATGCATGTTATTTTTAACATTTATTATTAAAATATTTTTAAAACTTGTCTAAGACATGACATAAGGAATCAAGCTACAAGTATAACATAGGAAGTTTATATAACATTATATAACATGGTTTTTATGTGTATAACATAGAAATCTATATATCATCTCTCAATGAGAACATTATCCATCCTTTATCATAATCCACTTCAAACATTCACGATCCATTGTCTTTCCTCAGCCATTTTGTCATAAACAGCACCTATGAATACCATTTTCTGTATAAAAAGACCAAGACACAATATATTAATAGTTACGTAAGTAGATTTCTCATTATTATTATTTTTTTTTGTTCAAAGTAGACTTCTTATTTAAGTCCTACTATATGATGACCTAGTGTTCAAACAAAACAAGAAAATTGTTTCCACTCAAAATATAATGATTAGCATGTTAAGATGATACACAAACAAATAAATAAATTAACATAACTTATTGTAGAAGAAAATCTTAAAAAATAGTTAGTCATCTTACAGTCAGTAGATTTCTTATTAAAATAGAAAGTGTAGAATTTCACAGAAAAATCTATGAAGTTTAAGGATTAGAATTTGCAATTGACCAAATCACAATTTTTCAAGAGAAATCTAACAATGAAATCTACTATAAAAAGGTATAGGTTTATGGTTGACCAAGATGACTTTTTAGAAGTAGACTTCTTTGTCAAAATAGACTTCAACATGAAGTATAGTACGATAGAGAAGGGTCTAGTTTTACAATTGACCAACGTTGACTTGACAGTAGACTTCTCAGTGAAATCTATTTACTATTCACATCGTTTACCAATAGACATCTGGGTGAAGTAGACTCCAGTGAGAAGTCTATAGAAAAATCAACTTTGGTCAATTGTAAATTTATACTCTTTCATAAGTAGATTTCTAAAAGAAAGTCGTGATTCGATCAATTGAAAAACTATACCTTTTCGGAAAAAAGACTTCTTGAGGAAGTCTATGCACCATACACCAATTTTATTGTTTGTTAAAGGAAGAAGGTAGACTTCTTGAAGAAGTGTATGACTCTAAGATTTAAAAAAATCAATTGCGAAACTATACCTTATATTAACGAGTAGACTTATTGATAAATAACCAGAAAATCACATTGCAAAAATCTTTGGTCATTTGATCTTGGGATTAAGATCTCTTTATTTTATCAATGTATTTTATCAATGTATTTTTGTTGATTTTATATATTTAATTTCATGATAAGTTAAAACAATTATAGTTTAATGTGATATAATGGTCATTTGATCTTTTATACAAGCATTTTTATAAACATGATTTATTTTTCACCTCTAAATAAATAAATTTCACCATTTTTTTTTCTAAATTGTTATTAAAGAGAAATTTCATCATGTCGACTGGTCTCAGTCTCATACCCGCGGTATATGTCCCCCATTTGACGACACCTCGACTGCAAATCATTGCGTTTTGTTTAATTCATCGGTGATATATAAAATAATTATTTGGTTTTTATGATTATTTTAAATTCAAATTCTCTGAATCTAATAGTATAAAAGATGGTGTCGTGATAAATTTTAAAATATTGAATATGAAAAATTTCAGAAATAAAAGTCTATAGCTTACGGTATAATTTTTAGATTTATTTATTTTCCCCTAACAAGTAACAATGTAACATCTACTCGTAAATCCTAATGCTGTGCAAACCCTCTGGGCCAAGAAGAGTCTTTATGAGAGTGTCTTAGATCTCCTCTTTCCTGAGAAAGTTCGAATCCCCTCACCGCAACTTTCAGCCGGAAATTGCTGCCGCTCGGCCGTTCCTTCGCGTTGGTGGAGGTTTGTGATATTGATTACTTTTGTTTGGGTTACTTAGAAACAGCTGATGATATTGATTACTTTTGTTGTATATTCTAGCTTTTAGATTTCATCAAGTGTTTTAGATCTCCTCTTTCCTGAGAAAGTTCGAATCCCCTCACCGCAACTTTCAGCCGGAAATTGCTGCCGCTCGGCCGTTCCTTCGCGTTGGTGGAGGTTTGTGATATTGATTACTTTTGTTCGGGTTACTTAGAAACAGCTGATGATATTGATTACTTTTGTTGTATATTCTAGCTTTTAGATTTCATCAAGTGTCTTAGATCTCCTCTTTCCTGAGAAAGTTCGAATCCCCTCACCGCAACTTTCAGCCGGAAATTGCTGCCGCTCGGCCGTTCCTTCGCGTTGGTAGAGGTTAAATTTCATCTCCCGTTTCACTTGGGTTACTTAGAAACAGCTGATGATATTGATTATTGTTGTTGTATATTCTAGCTTTTAGATTTCATCAACTCCTTGAGTCGACGATTCTGTTTTCAGCTGCGTGACTGGTGTTCGATGAAATGCGTGAATAAAAATATAGAGGAATTTGGTAAATTGTTTGTAATATCCTTACTTATATGTAGAGGACGTTCGTGACGGCTTATCTCAGGAAAAAAGTTCGTTTTTGGAGTTTTAAATAGAGTTGCCGAAGAAAAACGTCACGTTTGAGAAATTTGATTTTGGACTCTGTCCACTTTATATTGTTGTAGGTTCAAAATGATGGTGTTTCGCTTAATTGCATGTCTTCTAGCGTTTGGTCTCTCATTTTCCTTGGCTCAACCAGGTTCGCTTTCAGCAACTATTCTCTCTCTCTCGCGATGGATACAGAATCGTTATTTACAGCTTTCAGTTTAGTTGGAAACATTTCTCTAATCTCTGTTAGACAGTAGCTGAAAATTACTTGGCTGGCTTTCAGTTTCGAGAGTCTCTTGTGATGATTGCTTTGGTTAGCTTTTGTCAATTTGCTTGGGTACTCTTTCTGTGATAAGGGCTCAGAATCTTTGTTAGACAATACGAGTTCCTATCTTTGCTAATTAGTTTAGTATTTCCATTTTAATCTACATGGATTCCATTGCTACGCTGGTTTCTCAGTTTCATTTCTGCATTGCATTTGCAGTACCACATTTTTTTAGAGTTAGTTGTGGAGCACAAGCAGATGTGGAGTCGCCACCTACGTATACACTTTGGCACAAAGACGCATCCTACACAGGAGGATTGACAGCTAATGCAACCCTACCAAGCGATATCACCCCTACCCTGAAAACCGTAAGGTTCTTTCCTATCTCTTTCGGACCTACGAGCTGCTACAACTTTGCTCGGATTCCAAAGGGAAGGTATTCGATTACCATTTTCTTTGGGTTAGTAAAGTTGTCTGGAGAGCCGATATATGACATATCAATCGAAGGAACTGAGGTGTATTCATTGCTGCCCGGCTGGAGTAACCATGATGATCAAGCATTTTCAGAATCGCTGATTTCTCTACTTAATGGTACGGCTACAATCTGTTTTCACAGTGTTGGTCATGGAGATCCAACTATTCTCGCAATCCAGCTGCTACAAATTCATGACATGGCATATGATGCTGGTCAACGTTGGGACAAAAGAGTGGTTTTCAGAACTGTCATCAGGTTAAATTGCGGTGCTCGTAAGCCCAAATTTGATGAAGACTACGGCGGGAATATTTGGGGTGCTAATAGGTTTTGGACTCCAGCTGGATCGTTTGCTAAGAATTCTGGTTCTCGGATCTATACAGAGAATTCTATTGCAAATGTTTCTGCTTCACCTAACTTTTTTCCTGAACAGATCTATCAGTCAGCTCTAGTCAGTACAGATGAAGAACCTGATATGACTTTCATTATCAGTGTGAAGGCTTTGAAAACCTATTGGCTGTGGTTTCACTTTGCAGAAATTAATAGTTCCATTACTGAAGGCAAAAGAGTCTTCGATATTATAGTGAATGACAAGGTAGTTTGTCAAGATGTTGATATTTTCAGAATGGGAGGTCAAGGATATACAGCGGTTGTTCTTAATGTAACCATTGCTGTGACTGAAAATATCTTGAGGATTGTTCTACATCCCAGAACAGGGCATCATGCTCTCATGAATGCCATAGAGATACTTGAGGTTGTAAAAAGGGAGTTTCAAACGACAAGAGATGAAGGTACACAATCCACACTTGTTCTTTTAGCTTATGTTTTTCCTTTCGTGATTCAAAGTAGCTATCACAATCTTTGTTTCTCTTTCAGCCAATGGGCTAAAAGAATTAAAAAAAGCTTTAGGAGTTCCTTCTCTTCTTGGATGGAACGGTGATCCATGTGCCCCGGTACAACACTCATGGTCTGGCGTTAAGTGTGAAAATGGGAAAAACAGGAGCACATGGGTGATTGCTACACTGTAAGATACATTATGAGTACATTTTAATTTATGTTCTTTCTTCAGAGCTTAAATGGATGAACATTTGTTTTTCGCAGTGACCTTCACAGACAAGGTCTGAAAGGTTTCCTACCAATGAATGTATCAAGACTAAGCCATCTCAAGAGCATGTAAGTAACTGATCTCTTTACTTGAGTTTCTGGATCAAAAACCTTAAATTACAGACCCCTTTCCTTCTCCGCTTGCAGAAACTTGAGTTACAACAGTATTTGTGGAACCATTCCGGAATCTCTTGGAGACATGAAGTCCTTGGAAGTTTTGTAAGTATTCTGGTTCAGTCATGCAAGTCACTTAATCAAAAAAATTTGAAACCTGAAACTTACGCTGTTTTCTTTTCTTTTTGCAGAGACCTTTCTTATAATTCTTTAAATGGGTCTATTCCTGAAAGCCTTGGATCCAAGTTGACTTCTCTGAGGATTCTGTAAGTGATTACAAGTGTGTGATAACAAAATTGTTAGTTAATGATTGTAAGCTTTTATTAATGTTGTTGTAGGAAGCTGGAAGGAAACGTCATGCTAGAAAAAGGCTCAGCTCTAACGCCAAACAATCCTCAGCCTTCTCATCATCGAAGAGGTATGATGATCATCATCATTGTAAGCCTCACTTTACTCACTATCGTTGCAATTGTATGTGCAACGATCTGGTGGAGGAGGAAGCAAGATGTTACCCGGGCACAGCCATATACAAGATTCCCGAGGCCACAAGATGCGTAGTTACTTGGAAGACAACTTGTTAATCAAATTTTATACTGTTAGATCTGAGATCTCTCAAGTTTAATCATTTTTGAGAGATAAAATGCGAAAGGCGTTGTTATTTGTTAACAGCATTCTTGTCAAACAGCGCCTCTTCAGAAACGGCACTTCTTGAAATCCTTCTTTTAGCTTTAACTAAAAGTCAAATAAGTACACCAACCCAAATGTCGCTGACGTAAAATGACACCGTTAAATATTTCTATCGCATGACTCGTGGTTTATTTCCTTTGACCACATATCAATTTTCCTTTGACCACACCAAACATTCTGGATGACTATTTCACAGTTTATAATACCACAATAATCAATTTCATATATTTTTCTTTGTGCTTATCATCTTGCACAAAATTATATTGATATAGTTTCAAATTTCTTATTTATGAAATAATGTACTAACCTTTGATATTCTCATCTTTGTTTTCATCATTTATGTTATATCTGTCTTTTTTTCTGATTTTTATTCATTTTCATTTTTTCATTTATCTTATACATTTTGAATATGTCATATCTTCTGACAATTCTTTTATTTTACTTTTTTCCTAAATTATTCATTTTCTTTGTTTTTTTTTATCACTTTGTAGTCTTCTGTTTTGATAGAAGCAGATTCAGATTAGGTGAGTGACTTCTTCTTATGTTTCTTTTTCTCTAACGATCTCAGCTTTTTCTAATTCTTAGCGTCTTTGTCTTATCTGTCATCTTCTCTTTGTTTCAGTTTTTCTTTGTCTTTTTCTTCATTGACTCAGTCACATTCTATGGCAAGTGAAGACAGTTTGAGCGCTCGAGTGTGGGAATGGAGGCGGCTCCAGGTGTGTGTGCTGTCCCAGCTCAGGGTCGTGATGATTTGGTGGTGGGGTTACTGACATATATGTTGGCACGTTTTCCGCCAGCAGGCTCCATGAGTACCTCTAGTGGCACAGGTGCAGCAAAGAGCTGCAGAGGCTGAGCAACCGAGGGCTGGATGCCGATGAGGACGGACTTAGTAGAGTTGGCGTCTTCGATTGAGGAGGATCAGCACGATCATGTTGGCTCAGTGGTCGCTCTATGATCGCGGGATCAGGTCTTCCCTTTTCCTATCCCTGATTCTGCAAGTGCACAGGTCAGAAGTAGTAAACGGGTATCGAACACGAGGACCAGATTGCACACTACAAACTATAAGATTGAGATCGAGCTAGGGCAAACAGTATGAGATTGGTTGAGTGCAGTGAAAGTAAAGGCATGCAAGTAATAAGAAAGATTGAAATCAATAGGAGATGAGGGCTAAGCAATAGGATAGTCTTAAGATAAGCAATTCATGAAGCAAGATCAATCAATTAGGGTTATTGCAATTAGGTGCCATCTAGAACTCGAAACACTATGGTATGATCTTTCCACTTTGTGGCTCCGACCCCTTTGTTAATCTCCCTAGTCGCTAAACTTTTGGTATGTCCCTAGGTGATTAAATCAAGCATTAGTTCGATTAAGTTCAATTGTTCACAACCTACAAGTAAATCAACTTTCGCAGTCTAAAAGAGGTTGCCCACCAAATACTAGTTCAGGCGAATGATACAGCACTTTCGAGGCTCAAATCAACCTTAGATCATATGCTAATTGGCCAGATTAACAACAAGCATTAAGTATAAGCAAAGATGAAGATTATAAGTAAAACCCTAATTCATGTGATCGATCATCAAGCATACATGAATGCTATCCTTTGACTTCCTATCACTTAACAAGTAAACTACTCAGACATAGAGAAGGAACACGAATTCATATTCATAAGAACAGAGATTCGAATCCTCTCTAGAAAGAGAACAAGCAAGAACAAAGTAAAAGCAAGCAAAACTTTATTAAAGATGTAAAGTAAATTGTGGTCTCTCTCCTTCTTGAGTTACAAGGCTAAAAAGAAGTATTTATAATGCTAAGTAGAAAAGCGGCTAGACCTAATCTAGTAAGTCGGCGCCGGCATTGGGCTTGAAACGTGTGAAACGGGCTTCAAAAACGGCTTTGGGTCGACCGGACCGTTCGGACGGTCGGTCGGGACGTCGGCCGGTCGTCGGATCGTATTCGGCATCGGTACGGTCGGAACGATCGTGGCCGATAGTTTTCGTGTTCGGCCGACGGGGTCGGACGGATGAAAGGTTTTGGCCGATGAATCTTGGCCGGACGGGACGATGCCTTCCTGTCGCGGATGGGTCGGCCGCGGTACATGGGTTGTGCCGCGCGGCCGCGAGCTTTGCCTTCCTGTTCGCGCGGCGTGGTCGTGCACGGATGGTGGCATGTGAAGTGAGTTGGCCGACCGCGGGAGATGCTCCCGGGTCGGTATGTGGGATTGGCCGTGGACTTAGCAGGACGTGGCGGCACGGTCGCGGTATGTTCGTTCCTCGATCGGCCGGCGTGCGCGGCTTGGATGCGAATTCTCGATAAGCCGTCTGGACCAGTCTTCACTAATTTGATCATAACTTTTCTACTCATCCAAATGATGCCAATCCAATTGCGTTGGAAAGTTAACTCACTCAGAGCACGCGGGAACTGGTCTTGATGAAATCCATTGAGTAGATCTTTTTTAGCTCCTCCCAAAGTAGATGCTGTGACAGGAACTGGTTTGAAGTCCAAATCCTCTGTTTTGCTCCATAATGCACCTTTTGACCTAAAATGACTCTTTGCAGTATAAATCCATAAAAACTACCTTTTAAGACAAGAATCCACTAGAAAACCATTAGAAAACCATAGTAAAATAGCATAAAAAGCATGTAAAATAGAGGTATTGTTGGGATCGGAATTCTCCCTCCGAGCTCAACGTCCGCAAACCATGAAAAGTTGTGAGTACGGTGCAACGAGCTACGACAAAGCTGCAGTTCTCCTTTCAAACTATGAACCAAGATCAACTGTTGGGGTCAGAATACTCATTACGAGCTCAACATACGCGAACCATGGAGAGCTGCAAGTGCGGAACAGTGAGCTTCGATGAGCTGCAGTTCGTCGTGCAAATTACGAGGCAAGAGTGACATCTGCGGCAAGGAGAACCTTGACGAGCCACAGTTCGGCGAGCTATTAAGGATTGCGTCAAGATGAGCTAACTTGCGTTGAGCTGCGTGCATTCTGATGGGTTTCGTGACAAGAACATATTGCTTGATGGAAGGCTGCACTCCACGTGAAGACGAGCCGAGAACGACGTGATAAAGAGTATGGGCCGAACTATAGATATTCGTGGGCTGAACCAACATCCTACTAAGACGATTCGAGCTAAATTCCACGAACGAAGCTCTGAGGTTCACCCTAAAAGTTAACAAGCGTCAAACCAGCGGCGCCGCAAGAGATAACTACAAATCTTAAGAATATCTTTAGAGAATCTCGGAAAAAGTCGGTTCTCTACCTTGTATAAATATAGATCGAACCAAATGAGTTCGGGGATCAATTTTTTCCCTGCTACACATCACACAACGCTTTACACTTTACATCAATAAAACAACCATCTTTCGATCTTGGTTTGTTTTATACTTAGAATTTCTAGGCCCTCTCTTAAAAACATCTCTTGAATCTATTGTGCAGATTCCAGCTCCCACAATTTGGCGCTAGAAGGAGGGGGTTTAGAAGATTTCTTACTCAAAAAACATTAGTGATCTGAAGATATGACTGGATCAGCAGCGAACGCAACGGGAATCATCCCGCCGGGAGGCGATCCAACCGCGGAGCAACGAACGCCAACAGAAAGAGCCGATCAACAAGCCGCTCCAGACGCAACGATCGATCCGGCGAGGATGCAAGAGATGATAGCCGCCCTGCAGAAGAAAGCCGACGAGCAAGATGCACTAAACCGTACACTGACAAGAAAGTTGGAGACCCTTCGAGCCACCCAACGACAGGAAGGCGGAGCAAGAGGAGTCGCGGGAATGAACGGCATCGATCATGTGGCGCTCACCTTCACGACTCCTGTCACAGCAGCGGGAGGACGAGCAGAAACAGGAAGCGGAGCCGCCGATCTGCCTCCTCTTAACAGATCAAACACGTACGACGAAACCGGAGCGAGTGGAGATGCACCAAACGGAGGTTCAACACCAACGAACGGAATGGAAGTGATAGACCCCTTGTTGAGGATCGGCACTTTGAAGCAAGTAGAGGTTGAATGATGATGATGAATGAAAGGAACCAGAGAACTTGGCGGAATGGATTGAGATGATGAAGTGATGAATGGATCGATGGAAAGGGATAGATGGGAATGGATTGAATGGCTATACCAGAGATCCAATGGAAAGGAATCTCCAACACCACCTCTAAGATAGTTGATACAACTCACAACTATACTAAAGGGATTTCTCGGATTCAACACACCAAGAGAAAGGGTTCTTAGAATCACACTAAGAGATCTTTGAGTAAACAAAGGAAAAGGTTTTTCATTCAAGGTTGCATAAACTGAAAGGGAAATTCGTCCAGTACAAATAAAGGAGAGAGGAAGAGAGAGAGAGAGAGAACTGATTGGAACAAGCTCCATCATCTCGAAAATGAAACAAAACATAAATGAAAGTTTGAACAAGAAAAAGGACTCTTCAGTGGCGGCAAGATTCAAAATGAAGAGTTGGGCCGGACCCAAACAACATGAGACAAAGAAGGTGATGGAAGTGGACTTTAGGCCTCGTTAAAAACCTGCCAAGGAAAACCCAAAGGGACAAAACCTTGGCAGGGAAAAAGAGCACACTAAAATCCACTTGCTTCTTTATCCCAAGTGTTGGGCTCTCAAACAAACCAAAGTGGAATGTTTAAGCTCCTGATCATGCCGACTCAAACGGCTAAGTACTCTTCCAATGTCTTGGTTGAGCATCTTAGTCTGGGACCTTGTGATGGGACCAGTTGGTAAGGCAAGCTTCCAAAGCTTCCTCAGGTTCAAGCTGCTCCTCCTCTGCTACAAGCTCTCCAGCTGCTTCCTGGTCCAAGTTCCCAGCAACCTCCTCCATGATCATATCATCCCCTCCCTCTTGAAAAGGATTTGTCCTCAAATCTGGTTCATCTTGGAGATCAATTTGGTAGGAGTTGTTGTTGATTCTTCTGGTGATCTCAAATGGTCCATCTATCCTTGGCATAAGTTTGGATTTGCGCTCGGCCGGAAACCTCTCTTTGCGCAGATGGATCCAAACCTTGTCTCCCACTTCAAAGACCATTTCTTTGCGGCCCTTGTTGGCATGTTGAGCATACTGCTTGGTTTTGGCCTCAATGTTCCTTCTGCCTTGCTCATGGATCCTCTTGACTGTCTCTGCCTTATGTGCTTTCCATCTGTGCTTAATCTTTCACTCAAAGGCAAAGGCATCAAATCCAAAGGAGAGATGGGCTTAAACCCATAAACAATTTCAAATGGAGAAAACTTAGAAGCAGAATGCACAGCATGGTTATATGCAAACTCAATATGTGGCAAACAATCATCCCAGCTTTTAAGATTCTTTTTAATCAAGGCGCGCAACAAAGTTCCAAGAGTCCTATTAACAACTTCAGTTTGGCCATCAGTTTGAGGGTGACAAGTAGTAGAAAATAAAAGCTTAGTACCCAACTTAGACCACAAAGTTTTCCAAAAATAACTCAGGAACTTTGTATCACGATCAGAACAATGGTGCGCGGCATGCCATGCAATCTAACAATCTCTTTAAAGAACAGAGCAGCTACATGAGATGCATCATCAGTTTTACGACATGCCACAAAATGAGCCATTTTTGAGAACCTATCAACTATCACAAAGATAGAATCTTTTCCAGTTCTAGTCCTAGGCAATCCAAGCACAAAATCCATGGATATATCAGTCCAGGGATGAGATGGAATAGGGAGAGGAGTGTACAAACCGTGAGGTTGAACCTTAGATTTGGATTGTTTACAAGTTGCACATCTAGAACAAATCCTCTCCACATCTCTGATCATGTGCGGCCAATGAAATGATCCCTCATGACTTGAAGTGTTTTGGCCACACCAAAGTGTCCCATCAAGCCTCCTCCATGTGCTTCCCTGACAAACAAGTCCCTCAAAGAACAATTAGGCACACAAAGGCGGTTCTCATAGAAGAGAAACCCATCTTGTTGGTAGTATCGGCCAAAAGCAAACTTAGAACAAGACTTATAATCTCAGCAAAATCAGAATCAGAAGCATACAAGTCTTTTATCTGTTCAAAGCCCAAGAGTTTAGCATCAAGAGTTGAGAGAAGAGTGTACCTCCTGGACAATGCGTCGGCTACAACATTGTCCTTACCTTTTTTGTACTTGATGACATATGGGAATGTCTCAATGAATTCAACCCACCTGGCATGCCTCTTGTTGAGCTTCTGTTGGCCCTTGAGATGTTTGAGAGATTCATGGTCTGTGTGGATGACAAACTCCTTTGGCCAGAGATAGTGTTGCCAAGTTTGTAAGGCGCGGACCAAGGCATAGAGTTCTTTGTCATAGGTTGGATAGTTGAGAGTGGCTCCTCCAAGCTTTTCACTAAAGAAAGCAATTGGCTTCTTGTCCTGCATCAAGACAGCTCCAATGCCTATACCTGAAGCATCACATTCAATCTCAAAAGTTTTCAAGAAGTCAGGTAAAATAAGAACAGGGGCATTAGTCAAGCGATCCTTGAGAGCTGGAAAGCATCCTCCTGTGCTTTCTCCCACTTGAATCCAACTTCTTTCTTGATGACTTCAGTTAAGGTGCGGCCAAGGTACTAAAATCACGGACAAACCGCCTATAGAACCCAGCTAGGCCATGGAAGCTTCTGACTTCACTCACTGTCTTAGGACTTGGCCATTCTCTGATGCTGCAACTTTCTCTTCATCCACCTTGACTCCATCTGCACTCACAACAAAGCCTAGAAAAACCACATTATCTGTGCAAAAAGTACATTTCTTAAGATTGGCAAACAATTTTCTTTTCTTAGCACAGACAGGACAGATGCAAGGTGATCTAGATGCTCTTCAAGGTTCTTGCTGTAAATCAAGATGTCATCAAAGTAAACCACAACAAAATGACCAATGAAGTTTCTCAGATATGGTTCATTAAGCGCATGAATGTACTAGGTGCATTAGTGAGACCAAATGGCATGACAAGCCATTCATAAAGACCATGTTTAGTTTTAAATGCAGTTTTCCATTCATCACCTTCTTTCATCCTAATCTGATGATAACCACTTTTTAAATCAATTTTAGAGAAAATGCTAGAACCATGCAACTCATCAAGCATATCATCAAGTCTAGGGATAGGATGTCGATACTTTACAGTGATATTGTTGATGGCTCTGCAGTCCACACACATGCGCCAACTCCCATCTTTCTTGGGCACAAGAAGAACAGGAACAGCACAAGGACTCATGCTTTCCCGATGTGACCCTTATCCATAAGCTCATCAATTTGGCGCTGGAGTTCTTTGGTTTCAACAGGATTGGTTCTGTATGCTGGACGGTTTGGAAGTGTGGATCCAGGAACAAAATCTATTTGATGCTCAATGCCTCTGACTGGTGGCAATCCTTTTGGGCAATCATCTGGAAACACATCTTGGAAATCCTGTAAAAGTTAGACATCTCACTCGGAATCTCCGGTGCATTATCAACAAGAAGGTTAAGTGATCCTTTAAAGATAAAAAGAGAAAAGGCTTATCAGAAGACATGGAACTTTTAACCTGTTTGGACTTGACCAGATAGTTCAAGGATTTGATTGGATTGGGTGGCTCCTTCTTGGCTTGAGGTTTGGTTCTCTGACTGCACAGCTGACTTGATCTTCATACACCCTTGTGCAGGAAAAGTATACTTGTTTGTGAAACCATCATGCATCACTCGCCTATCAGATTGCCAAGGCCTTCCCAAATGATGTGTCCAGCATCCATAGGCAGGACATCACACAAAATCTCATCTTCATAGCTTCCAATAGATAGTGGCACAAGCACCTGTTCCTTCACGCTCATATCTCCAGTCTCATTGATCCATTGTAACTGATATGGCTTGGGATGTTTCTGAGTCACAAGACCAAGTTTTCAACCATGGCCTCACTAGCCACATTAGTACAACTGCCTCCATCAATAATGAGACTGCAACCTTCTCCTGGACAAGACAGCGTGAATGGAAGAGATTCTCTCTCTGGGCTTCCTTTGGGTTTGGACTTGAGCGCTTAAGATCCTTCTGGCTACCAGAGCTTTCCCATGACAGGAACGGCCTCATACTCTTCTGGCTCTGGCTCTTGCTCTGGCTTCTAGACAATGATCTTCCTCAGACTCCACTTCTCCATTATCTCTTATGAATCATATCTTCTTGTTGCGGCATTCATAGGCATAGTGTCCAAAGCCTTGACACTTGAAGCACTTAAGCTCGCGAGCTCTAGGACCAGGGTTGAACTGGTTTTCTTGTCCTTGTCTTGACTGTAAGAGGCTCCTCTGGCTCAGGTTTTGGTGTGAAAGCCGGTTTGGAGTCTCTTGGATCAGGCCTGCGCTGATCAGCTCCAGCGTGAGGGTGTCTTTCTCTTGAGCTGTTGCTCAGCAGGACGGCCTTGTGTAGCATAGACTCTAAGCCCACACAGTTTTGCATCTCCACACATCTTGGATCTCGCGGTTGAGCCCTCCAAGGAACCTGGACATAGTGGCTTCTCTGTCCTCAATCACATTAGCCCTTAGCAACATCACTTCCATCTCCTGGAAGTATTCTTCAACAGTTTTGGACCCTTGAGTGAGCCTCCTGAGCTTAGAATGTAGCTCTCTCTGATAATAGCTAGGAATGAACCTCTGCCTCATGATCCTTGTCATCTCTTCCCAGGTAGAGACCTCAAGAGCTCCACCAATCTCTCTTGCGGTCACGATTGTTCCCACCACCTTAGGGCATAGTCATTGAACTCAGAGACCGCCAGTTTGACTCTGTTGATGTTGGATATGTTGTGTAAGTTGAAGTTGAACTCACACTTCTTCTCCCAGTCCATGTACTCATCAGGATTGTTGTTGCCATGGAAAGGGGGAATCCGGATCTTGTATCCTCCAAGATTTTCTGGATCATCGCGATGCCTTCTAGAGCGGCGCCGCTTCCTTGAGAGGAATGGCCACTGTTGTAGTAAGCATTGGCTTGCTCATCGGCCATCCTTCTTGAGGCCATAGGGTCGTTCCTCCCTCCTCATCCGAGATATGGATGTGATCTCTAGACTCCTTGCGCTTTCCTGCCTTAATTTGTTCCCTCCGTTCAAACTCTTCCCTCATGAGCTTCTTCATTGTTCCAGAAGGGATTCACTGAGACTCTTGTTCGAATCTTCTTCATCTTCCTTTCCATCCGCCATAGTACCTGAAACAACAGGAAAGAACTCGGCAGTTAATAGTTCAAAGGAAAAGATCAAGAAATAATTTTAGAAATTATGTAAACAATTTCTAAAATATGGGAAAAATAGTAGATGGATAGATAGATGAAAGGCATTTGTGGTGTATGTGTGAAAATATGAGATGAGTGGAATGCAATCAGTGGTATATGATGAGTGGTAAGATGCAAACACAAACACAGTCAACAATTCCCTTTAACCATGATAGTTGTAGTACAAAGGGTTATCAATCCAAAATGGGAAACTTGTCACTCTATGAGAATATGAAACAACCAGGAAGTCAAGCAAGCAGTTATAGATTTGAAGTAACACTAACAACCTAAAAATGAAATGCAGTGCAATAAAAGTAAAGAAAGCAGTAAACAAGTAGCTCGACCAAGACTCGAGTCGAGTAGGAACAGAGTACCAGCTCGATCGAGTTTAGGGTCGAGTTGAGAAAAAGCAGTAAAGGTGACGACTTTAACAAGATAAAGAGAGAATTAGGGTTCAAGACAGGGTTTTGCAATCAAAGGAATCTACACTTAATCAATCTAGCTCTTAAAACTCCTTGTATCAAGGCTTCTCTTGATATTGGGCTTCTCAATGCCTAGCCAACCCTTTCCCAAGGTGGAGGCTATCAACCAAGGAATGATCTCAGAAACAGGGGGTTAGCCAGTGAGAATCAAACCTTGGAGGCTATAGGATCATTGCCCAAACTAATCCATCCAACCCCTTAGACCTCTATTGTCTAGAGCAAGAGATATTGGAGCTCTTAGTGGATCTTTTCCAGCGAATGCCATCACTTTCGTGTGGGGAGTCGCCTAAGGACTTACAAGCCAGGGGTAGTGGTCATGTAGCCTTAAGATCTATCCAAAAGAGAGAGAATCTAGATTAAGACCATAAGCTAGAAGGATTAAGCATATGAAACCTCTAATCTATCCCATCTCAAACCCTAATGGGTAACTACTCACTACACATGAATGTAAACACAAGCAAATGCAATAAAAGAGACATCATAAGAAAGAGGAGATGAAATTAAACAACTTTTATTGAAATAAGCAAGTGCAAATACAAAGAGATTATCCAGGATCTAAGATTCAAGAAGCAAGAGCTTCAAGAACACAAAGATGGGATTAGATCTCTAAAAAGTAAAGACAATAAATTAAAGAAACTAAAACAAAATAATCTAAAGCTTGGTGGTTTTTTCGTGGCTTAGAGCCTTTAAATACAAGAGGATTAGGTTTAGGGTCAAAGGAAAGTCAAGGGGGAAGCAACATTTTTCGGGTTTGACTTTGACTTCCAGCTCGATCGAGTTGAAGCTTGGCCGGTCGAGTTGAGGAACTCGACCGGTTGGTCGAGTAGACGGTCGAGCTGGTCTTCAAGATGGCTTCTCCCTTCTTCCTTTGCGTATCCAGTTGAGCTGCTTCCATGTGCCAAGTCCCTCCATGCTCCTTGTCCCATATGCTCCAGAATGCTCCAAAAGACCTATTTCAAAGGACCAAACATGCATATGTATGCAAATGCAACCTAAAACTAACATGAATGCATAAGAAGAGAAAAGGAACAAGATATGATGCAAATGGAAGCTAAAACTATGCAAAAGATGCATAAAAGATGTGCTAAAACTATGTAAAATGCAAGTACATCAACACCCCCAAACTTGAACTTTGCTTGCCCTCAAGCAAACAAATAGAACAAGAAAGAGATGAGGTTTGAAAATAGCTGATTCAACACTTAAAAACATGTCCTCAAAAGCGATTTGCTAAATGTCCAACTTAGAGATTCTAGAATGCAACAAGGTGAGAGATATTCATTAAGATTTAACCATGCTTATCAACATCAATCCCACTTCACAGTCACTCAAACAATGCATTCAAATCAGCAAATCCCTTTAACATTCATTAAGCAAAAACAGTGAACCAAAAACATGCAAGATCAATCAACTCATTTGGTTTCAAGGGTTTATGGGTTAAGAGACAAAGAGGGTCTCTTTTGTATGGTGGTTTAGTAACAGGGATCTCTCAAGAAAGTGGCTTTGCTTTGGCAGAAGGCTAAGTGTTAGAACCAAAGATGATGCAAGAACAGCAGCTCGAGCCGCCTAATCCTAACTCGATCGAGTTCAACACTTAGAGCTTTTTAGAACAAAATCCTAACTACCCTTTTTGGCATTTCGCCTTTGAAACTGAGGAGCTTTGCTCACTTTTCTTTTAAGAACTTCCTAGGGAGAGGCTTCTTGAGGTAACATCTAGCGGTTTGGGATTTTCTAAACACTTAGGGAACTTTTCTTTCCTTTTTGACACTTGAGGCTTTGCCTTCTTTTCATTCTACTTAGAACCCTTTTTACTTTCCTTTTTTAACTTCCCAAACCTTTACTAGACCCTTTTTAAACACTGCCAACTCCCTGGACTTAACTAAACTCTTTTTCCTTTGGGTTTTTCCCAACTTTTACCACTTTTCTGGTTTTTACACCCAACTCGATCGAGCTCGAGTTGGCACCCCCAAACTTAGCCTGAAAACAATCCCAAGAGAACTAGACAACTAGAACTACTGCCCCTGCCGGTTTAAACACAACACCTTATGCTAAGCAAAGCCAAGAAAGGTTCTCACATTCGCACAAGAGATAATATGGGGTTTGAAATGAAAAGGCTTAGGTTTAAGGTGTGGTAACTGTCTCAAAGATAGAGATCAGCTATCTGGACAAGCAAAGGGATATGAAAATGGTAAAGAATGTCCAGATATGTATGTGGTAGCCATGAGTTGAAATCAAATGCAAGCATTGGTAATTAAAGATCAAGTTATGGTTCAAATAGATAGGGAAATGCATCAAATCACAGCAATGGTTGAATGAGATGTGCATGCAGTGATATGATCAAGATAAACATGGTTCTTGCTGCTCAATCAATCTCACCCTAATGCACAAAAGAATCTAAAAACAGGGCACTCAAGAAATCGCAAAAGATGGACAAGTTTTCAAAGTCAAATCAACAATGCAAGTGAAAATGCAATCCTAAACAAGTCTAACAAATATGAATGCAAAAAGATGAAAATATTTTTGGATTTTTTGAAAATTTTATGATTTTTTTGGTTTTTCTATGCAAAAGATAAATGAAAAACTAAGAACAAAGAAAACAAGGTTAAATCATCTCTTGAACCCTCCCCCAAACTTAAATCACACAGTCCCTTGTGTGAGAAAAATTTAGTGAAAGATTCAAGAGGGCAAAACCAAGAAAAACAAGAACAAAACAAGAAAATATGAAATGGTATATACAAGGGTTGGTGTTTGGATACCTCAGTGCCCCCCAAAGAACTGGGAGGCTAGGTCGTGGTCTGGAGATGGGAGACGGCCATCAGGAGCACTCCACTCAACTGGGTTCCTCGGCTCACTCGATCGAGCTTGCGGCTCCTCTTCTCCTCTTCTTCATCGTCAAAGTGGTGTGGCTTCCTTGGCCTTGGTGGAGCTGTGCTCGCTCGAAGGGGAAGTCCTGGTACTGGGTTGATCGTACTCGAATCCCAGGGTTCTCAACAGGGGCTCCTCCAGGTCAACTCGACCCTCAGCTCGATCGAGTTTCCTCTGTTTGGACTCGATCGAGTCCGGTGGTCGAGCTGGAGCGTCTTGGAACTCTTCCTCCTTCTCTGCGAGTTGTCTCTCCTTCCCTTGGCTCGAAATGAAGAGGCTCTGTGAGGCTCTTGGGCAGGGAGCCTCCTTGGAGTGGTGAGGAGTGATCTACTCCTAGGGAATGTGGGCCTTGGACTTCTTCTTCTTGCTTGAAGAACCAGAAACCTTCTTCTCCAAACTCTTGATCTTGCTCACCATCTTGTCCATGGACTTTTGCATCTTCTCATGGCTTTCCCTTGCCACTTGTTGAACTTTTGGAGAAGTCCAATCCTCTTGTGGCAGCCACAACAGAGGGGTTCATCCTTGGAGCCTCATACTCCTCAAAGTAGTAGCACTCAGGCTCACCCAAATCCGCACTCTCCTGGACCTGATCCTCAGCTCGACTCAGCTCGATCCTCAGCTCGATCGAGCTCAGGCTCCTCTTCTCGCAAATCCCTTCATGCCCAACTAATGTGTACACAGGGGGTCTGAAGTCAATGTTCTCACCCCTTGCAACTGTGGTGAGCTCTGGGTTGGGCAGGAGAAACTTGGAGGGCCAACCAATGGATGTGTGAACTTGAATTGGAACCTCCCATCCAACTCCTTGTGCTCAATGAGAGGTTGGTCTTGCAAAACTTGATGTCCATCCAACCTGGTTCAGTAGGCTCTCCTATCAGTTGGGTTCACTCCAGCAGCACACAAGATAGGTGTGATGAGCCCTCCAATACTTAGCTTCCTTCCTCGTTGATGCCTAGTGTTGTAGGCTGTGATCTTGTAGGTAGGAGCTGGTCAAGGAAGGCATCAAGTTCCCTGTGTCAGATCTATCTCCCCTTATCCTTTGCCATCGCTTGTGCGTGAGAGAAGGGCTTGATTCCCATGTCAAGAAACTTGAGCTTCTCCCTCGTTGATTGTCCCGGTCGCCTTCCTTGCAAAGAAGGTGTTGGCAAGTGCCTTGTGCACATATCTCAAGACTGGGCTCCTGATCTGAGCTGCCTTGGACCTTGAGGAAGAGTACACTCCATCAGCGATTGTAGCCCAAACCCTTTGGAGTTCCTTTTCCTTGAAGTTCCACTTGGTTCCCTCTCCATAGTTGAACCCAAACAAGATCTCCAGCTGCCTAAAGGTCACCATTCTCTTCTCTCCCTTAGCCAAGAACGTGATCCATCCCAATCCTTGGTCCAAATCAGCTCTATCTTCCTCATACATGTGGTACCTCATTGAAGCTAAACTCGCAAGTGAGCTCCTTGTAGGATTCCATGTGATAGAGAAGAGCTTGGCCAAGTGCATGTTCTTGAGACCAACTCCACATCTTCAAAGATTCCAAGGGCCTTCATGTGTCAACATGTGGGTACTTGGTGTCCATGAAGTCCATGGAGAAGAGAGCATTGTAGTGCTCTTGGTACATGGGGAGCTCATCCTCTTCCTCTTGCTCTCCTCAGCCTCCTCCATTGGCATATCTCATTGGTTCTCATGCTCACTTCCTCAACCAATTGATCACCTCTTCTCCTTCCTCTTCACTCTCAGTCTCATCACTTCCTTCATTTGGAGAACCATTTCCTCCTCTTGAACAAGGTTCACTCCAATTTCAAATCTCCTTGCTCGCTCTCACTACTAATAGGATCATTTCTCTTCTTGGTTCTCCTTTCTTCCCTCAATCTCTCACTCTCAGACTGCTCTTCAGAGGAGACATGATCCCCTGCCTCAGGTTCCCCATCTGCTGGTTCCTCTCTTGTCTCGCTCTCATACTCCAAACCTTCATCCTTGCATCCTTTCTCTCAATCTCCTTGCTTCTCTGCCTTTTGCCTTCTTGACGCTGTTTGCTTCCCTCACCTCTCAACATCTTGAACTTGTTGTTCTTGAAGTTGGGTTCCTGAAATGGATCAAAAACTCAAAGGAATTAGAGTTGTAATGTCGGTTTGGTCAACTCGACACTCAGCTCGATCGAGTCAAAAAACTCGAGTGACAAACTCGATCGAGCTAGGTGAAAACAGAGTATAACCAAACCTAATTCAAATTAAGAGCTGGAAAGGATGCTAATCAATCAAATTGAACCAAGAACAACTAGTAAATGGAACAATAGCAATTCTAGTGAAAACAAGCATCTTAACCAATACCAAACTCAAATTCAATCAAGCACATGCAACAAGTTTAAAGGAAAACAGAGGTGAGGTGAGGCAAATTCACAAGATTATACAAATGAAGCAAAAAGAAAGCAATTACTCAAGTAAATCCCAAGGGACACATGCAATCAAAAATCAAGAGGAAACAAGTAATGGAGGAATCGAGATGGAAGTAATCAAGGGTTTAGGGTTCATACCTTGTTGAATGATGGAATTGAAGAGCAGTAAACTAGAACAAGCAAAACAAGATGAAGAACAAAGGAAATCGCAAAAACTTAAGAGAGAAAGAGAGAAATTCGAAATTTTCTTGTGGTGAAGAGAGAGAGGATGGTTTCAGAAATTTAGAGTGTGGGAGAGAGGAAGTGGATTCGATCGAGTTATGGGGAAGAGGGAGTGTTTGAGATGTGTGGTTGAGATTAAAAGATGATAAAGAGGGAACAAGAAACTAGGGATTCTCTGATCGAATTAGGGTAGTGGGGGACCAAAATCAGCTTGTGGGACCCACTCCCTTGACCAAAAAACGGTTATGAATTTGAAATTCAAAAACTTACCTTGGTCGAGTTGAGGAACTCGATCGAGTTGCCCTGGTTTCTAGCTCGATCGAGCTATCGGTCGAGCTGGCTCCTTTGACACCTAAACTTAACTTATTCAAAGGTTAAAAACATAAAGATAGATAGAAATTGCATAAATAGAGTATGTACAAGGATAAACATGGGACTTCCTCCCAAGTGAGCTTGTTTAAGGTCCCATAGCTTGACCTTTACCTCTTAGGCATTGGTTGAGCTAGTCCCACCATCAAGGGTGATAGTGAGGACTTGAGACAGAAGCTCCTTTAGCTTGGTTGGGTCCCTGGACTGTTCTGAAGTCACCAAGGCCTTGGCTCTAGAGAATGGCCTTGATCTCCCCTTGTACCTTATCTTGTACTCAATCGTCCAAGTGTGTTTGAAACTCAAATGCAACAAAAATATTCCCAAATCGGCAACGGCGCCAAATTGATGATAGGATTTGTGTGTGATGTGTGAAAATATGAGATGAGTGGAATGCAATCAGTGGTATATGATGGTGGTAAGATGCAAACACAAACACAGTCAACAATTCCCTTTAACCATGATAGTTGTAGTACAAAGGGTTATCAATCCAAAATGGGAAACTTGTCACTCTATGAGAATATGAAACAACCAGGAAGTCAAGCAAGCAGTTATAGATTTGAAGTAACACTAACAACCTAAAAATGAAATGCAGTGCAATAAAAGTAAACAAAGCAGTAAGTAGCTCGACCAAGGACTCGAGTCGAGTAGGCAGAGTACCAGCTCGATCGAGTTTAGGGTCGAGTTGAGACAAAAAGCTAAAGGTGACGACTTTAACAAGATAAAGAGAGAATTAGGGTTCAAGACAGGGTTTTGCAATCAAAGGAATCTACACTTAATCAATCTAGCTCTTAAAACTCCTTGTATCAAGGCTTCTCTTGATATTGGGCTTCTCAATGCCTAGCCAACCCTTTCCCAAGGTGGAGGCTATCAACCAAGGAATGATCTCAGAAACAGGGGGTTAGCCAGTGAGAATCAAACCTTGGAGGCTATAGGATCATTGCCCAAACTAATCCATCCAACCCCTTAGACCTCTATTGTCTAGAGCAAGAGATATTGGAGCTCTTAGTGGATCTTTTCCAGCGAATGCCATCACTTTCGTGTGGGGAGTCGCCTAAGGACTTACAAGCCAGGGGTAGTGGTCATGTAGCCTTAAGATCTATCCAAAAGAGAGAGAATCTAGATTAAGACCATAAGCTAGAAGGATTAAGCATATGAAACCTCTAATCTATCCCATCTCAAACCCTAATGGGTAACTACTCACTACACATGAATGTAAACACAAGCAAATGCAATAAAAGAGACATCATAAGAAAGAGGAGATGAAATTAAACAACTTTTATTGAAATAAGCAAGTGCAAATACAAAGAATTATCCAGGATCTAGATTCAAGAAGCAAGAGCTTCAAGAACACAAAGATGGGATTAGTTCTAAAAAGTAAAAGACAATAAATTAAAGAAACTAAAACAAAATAATCTAAAGCTTGGTGGTTTTTTCGTGGCTTAGCCTTTAAATACAAGAGGATTAGGTTTAGGGTCAAAGGAAAGTCAAGGGGGAAGCAACATTTTTCGGGTTTGACTTTGACTTCCAGCTCGATCGAGTTGAAGCTTGGCCGGTCGAGTTGAGGAACTCGACCGGTTGGTCGAGTAGACGGTCGAGCTGGTCTTCAAGATGGCTTCTCCCTTCTTCCTTTGCGTATCCAGTTGAGCTGCTTCCATGTGCCAAGTCCCTCCATGCTCCTTGTCCCATATGCTCCAGAATGCTCCAAAAGACCTATTTCAAAGGACCAAACATGCATATGTATGCAAATGCAACCTAAAACTAACATGAATGCATAAGAAGAGAAAAGGAACAAGATATGATGCAAATGGAAGCTAAAACTATGCAAAAGATGCATAAAAGATGTGCTAAAACTATGTAAAATGCAAGTACATCATAGATCTATATGAGAGTGATCAGGATTAATTATTTCAACAATTTTAAAATTATGCAAGCAAATGAAACTGGCCAGATCTAGATCAGAAGATGAACAGTCACAATTGCCAAAGATGCACAAATGAAAAATCGAAAAGTAAAAGAGAGATTCACTTAGCTTCAAAGTGGCTCTGATACCACTTGATAGACCCCTTGTTGAGGATCGGCACTTTGAAGCAAGTAGAGGTTGAATGATGATGATGGAATGAAAGGAACCAGAGAACTTGGCGGAATGGATTGAGATGATGAAGTGATGAATGGATCGATGAAAGGGATAGATGGGAATGGATTGAATGGCTATACCAGAGATCCAATGGAAAGGAATCTCCAACACCACCTCTAAGATAGTTGATACAACTCACAACTATACTAAAGGGATTTCTCGGATTTAACACACCAAGAGAAAGGGTTCTTAGAATCACACTAAGAGATCTTTGAGTAAACAAAGGAAATAGGTTTTTCATTCAAGGTTGCATAAGCTCTAAGGGAAATTTCGTCCAGTACAAATAAGGGAGAGAGGAAGAGAGAGAGAGAGAGAACTGATTGGAACAAGCTCCAATCAGTCTTGAAAATGAAGCAAAACATAAATGAAAGTTTGAAACAAGAAAAAGGACTCTTCAGTTGCCAGCGGCAAAGTTCAAAATGAAGCGTGATGGGCCGGACCCAAACAACATGAAATAAAGAAGTGATGGGAAGTGGACTTTAGGCCTCGTTAAAAACCTGCCAAGTAAAACCCAAAGGGACAAAACCTTGGCAGGGAAAAAGAGCACACTAAAATCCACTTGCTTCTTTATCCCAAGTGTTGGGCTCTCAAACAAACCAAAGTGGAATGTTTAAGCTCCTGATCATGCCGACTCAAACGGCTAAGTACTCTTCCAATGTCTTGGTTGAGCATCTTAGTCTGGGACCTTGTGATGGGACCAGTTGGTAAGGCCAAGGCTTCCAAAGCTTCCTCAGGTTCAAGCTGCTCCTCCTCTGCTACAAGCTCTCCAGCTGCTTCCTGGTCCAAGTTCCAGCAACCTCCTCCATGATCATATCAGGAAGCTCGCGCGACTCACAACTCGACAGCTGACCTTTACAGCGATGAAGCGCTCGCTGGACTCTTGGATCAAATGATGGCGAAGAAGATTAGCGAACTGCAGATCGTGGGAACCATAGGCGTATGATGTACTTGCATTTTACATAGTTTTAGTACATCTTTTATGCATCTTTTGCATAGGTTTAGCATCCATTAGCATCATATCTTGTTCCTTTTTCTCTCTTTATGCATTCATGGTAGGTTTAGGTTGCATTTGCTTACATATGCATGTTTGGTCCTTTGAAATAGGTCTTTTGGAGCATTTTGGAGCATATGGGACGTGAGGAGCAAGGAAGGACTTGGTGCATGGACGCAGCTCAACTGGACACGCAAATGAAGAAGGAGGAAGCCACCTTGAAGACCAGCTCGACCACCTACTCGACCATCCGGTCGAGTTCCTCAACTCGACCGGCCAAGTTCAACTCGATCGAGCTGAGAAGTCAAAGTGAAACCCGAAAAATATTGCTTCCCCCTTGACTTTCCTTTGACCCTAAACCTAAATCCTCTTGTATTTAAAGGCTAAAAGCCACGAAAAAACCACCAAGCTTTAGATTACTTTTGTTTTAGCTTTCTTTTAATTTATTGTCTTTACTTTTTAGAACTCTTAATCCAATGAGGATTCTCCACATTGGGGTTTCTATAAGACATGTTGGGGTTTGGGCGATAGCTTCGATTGTATCCCTTGTTCCCATAGTTTCCAATGTAGTTCACATCTTCTTCATTGGCTTCATTAGAGAAGTCTCCCATGCATTCTCTTGATGAATCTTCATTAGCATCACTCATCCCTTCTATTGCATTGATATGCTTGAGCTGTCCCTTAAGAACTTGAGCCATCATGTTCTTGAGTTCAGTCATTTGAAAAGAATCAGGGGAGCTAGTAGTGGTGCGGCTTGAGCGGTCATAATCAGGACAGTTGTTACAATCACTAGCTGCAAGATTCTCAATAAGAACCTTAGCTTCATCAACAGTCTTGGTCATGAAGTTTCCATTGCTTGCAGTGTCCATGAAAGCTTGTACTTGTGGTCAATGCCACGATAGAAGATG
Source organism: Microthlaspi erraticum (assembly GCA_902728155.2). Classification (NCBI taxonomy): domain Eukaryota; kingdom Viridiplantae; phylum Streptophyta; class Magnoliopsida; order Brassicales; family Brassicaceae; genus Microthlaspi; species Microthlaspi erraticum. Next base: position 262,262 of record CACVBM020001097.1, read on the forward strand.
TTCCATAGGTTTCCTTCATTGAAACCATGATTAGGGCAGTCCCTAATGTACTCCTTGAATCGATCTAGCGCTTCATAGAAAGACTCATTGTTGGCTTGGCGAAAGGTGCAGATCTTGTTCCTTACAGAAATTGATCTCTGTTTGGTGTAGAAGTGGTTGATGAATGCAGCCTTGTACTCATCCCAAGTAGTGATGGAGTGAGCTGGCAGAGACTTCAACCATCTTGAAGCTTTGTCCCAAGTAGGTGCTCCGGCTTGGGGTTGTGCGTTCACATCTCCAGCAGGGTTAGGAGGAGGAGGAGGTGGATCTCTTCCTTCTTCTTGAGCGCGCGCCACTTCAGCGGCGTGAGCGCGAGCTGCTTCGTCGGCCATCTCTTGGGCTTTCTGCTTCCTAAGTTGCTTCTCAAGCTTGTCTATCTCTGGATGTTCAACTAGGTTGTCCTTGTTGGACCTCCTAGTCATGCACCTGAAAAGAGTCTTGGAAACAAGTTAAATCTAAAAGGAAAAACAAAAACAAAAGCAAAAATCAAAGAAAAGAAATCAAAAACTAAAAATTCAAAAGCAAAAGAAAAGTAAAACAGGAAAAGGTTCTAGACTAGATCCTAGTCGAGTTCCAAAGGTACTGCTGCAGTCCCCGGCAACGGCGCCAAAAACTTGATGCGGAGTCAGGTTTTACCAAACTCCTAGACCTCTGCAAGTGCACAGATCGCGGAAGTATGGGTATCGAACACAAGGACTGGCTATTGAGTACACTTTGAACTATGGATTTTGGATCAAGCTAAAACAAAAGTATGATTGAGGTTGTAATGGTGAACCGAACTAGCAAGTATAACGAGGTTGTAAGCAATAAAGGAAAAGCGCTAGGTCATAGGGGCTATCGCAGAGAAGCAAGCAATGATCAATGAAACAATGATAGATTAATTGATTAGGGATATTGGGATATTAAGAACCATCTAGAACACAGATCACGAATATAAAACCATTCCACTTTCGAGGCTCCGGCTCCTTTGCTAATCTACCTAGTCGCTAAACTTTTGGTATGTCCCTAGGTGATTAGATCAAGCATTAGAATGAATAGGTTCTGATACAGTTCACTAGATATAGATAGATCAACTTTCGCAGTCTAAGAAACCTAGCTTGTCAAAGAATATGTCCGGCGAATGATACAGCACTGTCGAGGCTCAAATCAACCTAAGATCGGATTACTAGATGCGCGGTAAAGCAATCAGCATTAGTTAAGTGCACAAGACGAGACAAAGACTCTAATATAATCCCTAGCTAATCATTGAAATCAAAGATCATGCAAGCAACTCATTGAATAGTAACCCTAGCAACCTAACTAGTGGATTACTCAGACATGATCAAAGCAAACACACATAGAGATGAAGAAAACATGATTGCAATAAAACTTAGAGTAGGAAATCGAAATACAGGGCGGCTCTCTTTTCACAAGAGGCTAAAAATCCATATATATAGTGCTAGGTCTTCTAGAGGCGGCTTAGGGTTAAGCCGGGCTTGAAAACATAAGTTTGGGCTTCAAAAAGGGCTTCGGGTCGACCGCGGCGTTGGGACGGTCGTGCGGGACGATCGGCCGGACAATCGGGTTGTGGCCGAGTCGGAACGGTCGGGCCGGATGGATTCCGGTCGGCGGATAGATTTGGCCGATGAAATCTCTCGGCCGGACGCGGGACGTTCTTTCCCGGCTCGGACGGAGCATCGGCGGGTACGCGAGCGAGTTGCGCGGCCGCGAGGCTTGTTTCCCGGCTCGCGCGCTTTGGTCGTGCGCGGCGTGGCGTGGCGGTTGTGGCGTGGCCGACCGCGGGCTTGTTTCCCGGGTCGTGATGCGTGATCGGCCGAGTGGTTTTGGACTTTGGCCGAGACTTCAGACGGACGGACGTTTTGGCCGAGCGCGGAACATGCGTTCCTCGGCCAGCCGGACTGCGCGGTTGGGCGCTGTTCTCGATAGAGCCGTCTGGACAGTCTTCACTCTTTTGGTTGTAACTCCTTTTCTACTCATCCAAATTAGGCCATTCCAGTTGCGTTGGAAAGTTAACTCAATCAGAGCACGCAGGGAACTGGTCTTGATGAAATCCATTGAGTAGATCTTTTTCTGGGCCCTCTTAAAGTTGGTGCTTGTGCATGGAGCGGCTTGAAGTGCAAATCCTATGGTTTTGCTCCAAAATGCATCATTTCACCTGTTTAGACTCTAGACACTATAAACACAGTAAAACTACCTTTTTAGATAGAAAACCTGCCAAAAACCATTAGAAAACAATGCTAAAACAGTATAAAAAGTGGGTAAATTAGAGGTATATCACAAGGCACAGCAAACTTTCCTGAGTTATCAGTCTTGGGGATAATCTTTGGGAAGAGTCTTCTCTTTCTAGCTCGATTGGACTCTCTCTCTGGGTAATCTCTTCAGGCCAAATCATGCAATCAACAGTAGGTTTTGAAAGCATCCATTCTGGAACTTGGTCTTCAAATCTTTCTTCTATGGCGGCTGAGTTGCAAAAGGACTTCTTGGATTCAGCTTCCTGTCTCTTAACAGCTTCCATAGTTTGGGTGACTTGAGTCTCTAGTTTCTTCACATGAGTGGCAACAGCATCATACTTGGTGTTGAGATTGCTGAACAAAGTGTCCATCTTCTCATACATCTCTTTGCTATTCTCTTCTGGCCATCCATGATCTGTTGGAGGATTCCTTCAAATCTCCCACCTTGTTGGTTTGGAGGAGCTTGATTTGGTGAAGAAGCATATGGCTCCTTGGGCGGATATGATGTCTCTGCTCATACCCTTGCCTTGGCTGAATTGACTTCCTTGAGATTGGTAAGGAGGTCTTTGTTGTTGTGGATACCTTGGAGGATACACTTGGTCTTGAGGATTCTCCACATTGGGGTTTCTATAAGACATGTTGGGGTTTGGGCGATAGCTTGGATTGTATCCCTTGTTCCCATAGTTTCCAATGTAGTTCACATCTTCTTCATTGGCTTCATTAGAGAAATCTCCCATGCATTCTCTTGATGGGTCTTCATTAGCATCACTCATCCCTTCTATTGCATTGATATGCTTGAGCTGTCCCTTAAGAACTTGAGCCATCATGTTCTTGAGTTCAGTCATTTGAAAAGAATCAGGGGAGCTAGTAGTGGTGCGGCTTGAGCGGTCATAATCAGGACAGTTGTTACAATCACTAGCTGCAAGATTCTCAATAAGAACCTTAGCTTCATCAACAGTCTTGGTCATGAAGTTTCCATTGCTTGCAGTGTCCAATGAAAGCTTGTACTTGTGGTCTATGCCACGATAGAAGATGTTCCATAGGTTTCCCTCATTGAAACCATGATTAGGGCAGTCCCTAATGTACTCCTTGAATCGGTCTAGCGCCTCATAGAAAGATTCATTGTTGGCTTGGCGAAAGTTGGAGATCTTGTTCCTTACAGAAACTGATCTTTGCTTGGTGTAGAAGTGGTTGATGAAAGCGGCCTTGTACTCATCCCAAGTGGTAATGGAGTGAGCTGGCAGAGACTTCAACCATCTTGAAGCTTTGTCGCCAAGAGAGAATGAAAAGAGCTTGCACTTCAAGTAGTCAGCTGAGACTCCATTGGATCTTGTAGTGCTGCAAATCTCTTCAAAGTTTTCTATGTGATCAAGAGGATGCTCGGCTGGAAGGCCATTGAATTGGTTCTGTCTAACCAATGCTATGATCTGAGGCTTGATCTCATAGTCATTCCTTGCAGGAAGTGGTGGATGGATAGGGTTTCTATCCGTGAAGAAAGCATCGGCAGAGTCATAGTCTCCGATTGTTTGGTGTCTGCTTGAGGTTGCACATTCACATCTCCAGCAGGATCTTGTGGATTAGGAGGAGGAGGAGGTGGATCTCTTCCTTCTTCATTAGCGCGCGCCACTTCAGCGCGTGAGCGCTGCTTCGTCGGCCATCTCTTGGGCTTTTTGCTTCCTAAGTAACTTCTCGAGCTTGTCTATCTCTGGATGTTCAACTAGGTTGTCCTTGTTGGACCTCCTAGTCATGCACCTGAAAAGATCTAGGAAACAAACTAAATCAAAAGGGAAAAACAAAAGCAAAAGCAAAAATCAAAGAAAAGAAATCAAAAACTGAAAATTCAAAAGCAAAAGAAGCAAAACAGGAAAGGTTCTAGACTAGATCCTAGTCGAGTTCAAAGGTACTGCTGCAGTCCCCGGCAACGGCGCCAAAAACTTGATGTGAGTCAGGTTTTACCAAACTCCTAGACCTCTGCAAGTGCACAGATCGCGGAAGTATGGGTATCGAACACAAGGACTGGCTATTGAGTACACTTTGAAACTATGGATTTTGGATCAAGCTAAAACAAAAGTATGATTGAGGTTGTAATGGTGAACCGAACTAGCAAGTATAACGAGGTTGTAAATCAATAAGGAAAAGCGCTAGGTCAACAGGAAGAAGCAAGCAATGATCAATGATAGATGAATTGATTAGGGATGTTGGGATATTAAGAACCGTCTAGAACACAGATCACGAATATAAAACCATTCCACTTTCGAGGCTCCGGCTCCTTTGTTAATCTACCTAGTCGCTAAACTTTTGGTATGTCCCTAGGTGATTAAATCAAGCTTTAGAATAGGTTCTGATACAGTTCACTAGATTATAGTAGATCAACTTTCGCAGTCTAAGAAACCTAGCTTGTCAAAGAATATGTCCGGCGAATGATACAACACTGTCGAGGCTCAAATCAACCTAAGATCGGATTACTAGATGCGCGGTAAAGCAATCAGCATTAGTTAAGTGCACAAGACGAGACAAAGACTCTAATATAATCCCTAGCTAATCATTGAAATCAAAGATCATGCAAGCAACTCATTGCCTCAAATTTTCACAATTTATAAACCCAACTAATGAGCTGCAAGTGCACAGCCGTGTTGTAGTCGGGGTCGAACACGAGGAGGAAGTGTTCTCACTTAACACCTTGTGAGATTGGTTTGTAGCTAGCTCGCAATATGAGATGGTTTTGGACCTAGAATGAGAAAAAAACAAAAGAAATGTGAGTGAGGTTGTAAACAATTTAAAACAAGAGTTAGGCAAAGGACAATCATATGGAGCAATGATGAAAAGATAGTTGCATGGGATGTGTGTAGAGCCGTCTTGAACATGAATCACTAGTGTATGGTCTTTCCACTGTCGTGGCTCCAACCACTATGTTTAAAACAACCTAATATACTCAGCTTTCGTTGGCTATTAGAATTGCAAACATGCATTAAAGGTGATCAAGATTCAATTGTTCACAATAAACCATAACTCAGCTTTCGTTGGCTATGATCTATTGCTCACCAAATACTAGTTTTGAGATCTAGATTCAGCACTGTCGTGGTTCTATTTCTCTAAGATCAGATTACTAGATGTACGGTAGAGTAATCATGCATTAAGCTCAAGTAAAGGTGAAGATCCATAAGATAAATCCCAATAAGTTGCAACACAATCAAATCATCACGGCCACCATAGATCTCCTCGGCCTAACTAAGAGATCTACTCGGCCATGATGCAAACAAGCAAGCAAAGCATGATTGTAAACATTATGCAAGTATTAAAAGAGATAAAGGGATGAAGAAAGCTTCTCTATTGATGAACAAAGTCGGATTCTCCCTTGAAAACTCTTAAGATCAAGTTTATAGAAATGGAAACAATGAAAAAGAAAGAACAAGAGTTGAGCGGCGCCTCCTTCTTCTTGGACGATCTCCTAGGGCTTCTCTTCTCTGACTCTCTTCTCACACGTACACTCTTTGATATTTTCGGACTCTCTTCTTCAGCGGCTAAAAACATGTATATATGGGCGAAGTCGCGTAGGGTTTTCTTCATGCCGGAAAAGGAAAGTTTCCCATGCGCCGAGCCTTCTTCTCCACGTCGTGTATGGGCCGACATTGTACCAAGGAAAGCTCCAAACATTAGCCAGGCCTCTTCTCTATTCGATCAAGGCCTTTGGCGCTGCTGCTCGGGCCATTAGACACTCCAAATCCTCCATGGGCTTCGTTTACTCGCTTACCGGACATGTCTCGGTAGAAAATAAGTTCCGGCCTCATAGTTGATCCAAATGGCTTCATTCCACTTCGACGTGATGCATGACTCAAGTATCTATCTTTCCATATCAAGATCGTAACTTTTGGACGTCGGGAACTCCTCCGCGCGCGGCCAAACTTCCGAAGCTTCGTTCTGCGCGCTAGCGAGAACTAACACTTGGAGATAAAATGATCTTCTTGACTTGGAAACTTGCATGGATCTTGGTTTAGGGCTCTTTTACTCCTTTTTGCATCCTTTTTGATGGTTTCACCTACAAAGACTTCAAATCCCACAAATACAAGAAAACTACCTCTAAAGGCAAAGAATCTTGCAAAAACCGTTTGAAAACATAGTAGTTATATAGTAAAATCATGTAAAATATGGTGATATCAACTCCCCCAGACTTAGCCTTTTGCTTGTCCCCAAGCAAACTAAGCAGGAAAAGAGGTTTGAAAACGTGAGAACTCTCAAATCTTTTGGAAATCCAAATTGACTTATGCTTTAGTAATCCACATGAAACAGCATTGGCAAGTTTTGAATTAAGAACAAAGTACATACCATGAGTTTTGCGATTTTCCCAAAGCGGTCCACCTCTCCTTGGACAATCCAATTCGCCACCCTTGACTCCTTTCATTTCTAAAGGTGTGGTCTCAACTAGGGAGTATCGATCAGCCGGCTTTTAGACTCTTACTCATCCCCTTGTTTGGCACTTGTCTTTTACTCCATGTTTCTCCTCTCTCTCTTCTCACTTCTTTGAGTTGATTCATCCCTTTTTTAGGGTAGCGAAGTATTTTTTTATTCAACTCCTTCTCTTTATTATAGAGGTTTTGCTTGGATCTTCCACAGACGCGAGTATTGATGGTGTTTGCCACCGAATCCCCGGTTGCTTGGATTCATAGGCCTTCCATAGACGCGAGTATTGATGGTGTTTGCCACCGAATCCCCGGTTACTTGGACCTTACGCTTTTTCTTTAAATTTGAAGGGGAGAGAGAGGGAAGCACGAACTCACTAAGACTTTTTCATTTGATGGAGAGGATGAGGAATCATGCCATTTGTATGCCAAGCCCCTAGCTGAGAAGATTAAGTTCATTAAGGGCGGAGTCAAAGATGGATCCTTCTCAAGTCTTTAGAGATGTAGGCGTTTTTGGTAGATCGATCAACTCATAGTGCACCTGTGGTAAGATGTATTGCCAAGAACTGCTCAATGGTCACTTAAACATTAGTACAACCATGGTTAGATCCAAGATAAGGTCATGATTCTCGACAAAAATTTTGACTCGACTAAAAGGGAAAAAATGCAAATGAAAATGCCAAAATGAACAAACATTGTTAGTAATCCCCCCAGACTTAACTTGCACCGTCCCGGTGAAATCAAATCGGATTAAGAGAGGCATAACATGAAGTTCAAATGAAAAATTGAAAAGAAAAAGGTTTAGGATGATGTTACCAAATGTCGACCAATTTATAATGAAGATCAGTTCTGGTTTGGGTCATTCTACACTTCTTTAGGCAATATTGGTCGGTGAGTTTTTAATTTCAGGCCTTGGTTTCCGCCGGTTTGTGTTTTGGCCGAGATTGGTATATTCGGTCGGCCAAAATGTGGTGCTGTGAACTACAGAACAAACCGTCAAAATTTCATGACCTATATTGAAATTTCATCGACCAACCTGGTATTTTATGCCTCTGGTGAAGTTTGGGAGCATTTGACGAGCGGATTGAGACTTCCTTCACAAAATGGTCAAGTCGGCTCCGGGAAGGAGTTTCCTTGGCCATGTGAAGTTTGGCTCGTTCCTTTTCGTTTCTTCCTGCATAAAAGTGTTAGTTAAGCTCAAAGGAAGAGTTTTCCAACCGGTTGGCGCGCCTATGCCGTGATTTGGTTTGTCGGCCATATTGCTTGCGCGCCATCGGCCAGAATGAGCTCCGTCGTCTATCTCATGATCCGTGATGATTTCTCCGTCCTATCTTTTGGATTTGCCGACCAAAATGTGATTTTATGGTCGCCTGTGAAGTTTGGTGGACTTCGGTCACGCCGTTTAGGAGTTGGCCGTAATGGTCTCCTTGTGCGTCATGGCCGAGAGAAATGTCCGGATTGAATTTCTTCAAATCCACTCGGGCCAATTGAGATTTTCTTCGACCGAATTGTTTTAATAACCCTCCTGTGTCATTCCCAAGTGGTGGCCGCCTTGTTTCGTGTGATGGCCTATGTATCTCCTTTTAACCTCCCTTTGGCCGCCATATGCATGTTGGTTTTGAGGTGGTTGATAGGTTTGCTATTTCTCCTTCCTGTCAAATGTTAACTCCTTGCAAAACACTTGAAATCATGATTAGATGGTTTCTCAGATTGTGATCCTCAAGTGACCAACTTGAAGTTCACAATCCAAGAGATTAAAGCACAAACTATAAATTCTTATTTGGTCTTGGTCAATGATCCAAATTTCAAACTATAGTTCAATCTCTTGTAATTTCAGTGAGCGAAATGAGTTTTGACAAGTGATTATGTATTCTTTCCAATCATCAAAAGTAAATCAAGTTAAACCATGAAATATATTTGATAAAGTGCAATGGTTTAAACGATTTTTCAAGTGAAGATCAAGAGTGATTAGAAATGAATACTAGGTGAGATTTACTTACCTTTTGGAAGAAACGCCTTGTACAAGGGTGGGCTCATTGGGTGGGACACTTCCATTGTTTGGTCTCCTTTGGGTCTTCATCCTAAGAAAATATTTTTGTATTTTTGTTTGATTTTTGAAAAACTCCTGCAAAATAGAAATAGTTAAAAACCATATGGGTTGCCTCCCATAAAGCGCTTTTGTTTTAAGTCATTTAGCTTGACTCCTTCTCTTTCTTTCAATCGTGGTGAAGAGTGGCTGAAGGGCAAAGGATCCCTTTAGCTTCTCCATTCTCCGGTTCAGTGGCTTCTTGTGGTGGTGTTGTCGCGCCATGATCATCTCTCACATCATCTTTGAAAACCAATGCCTTGGGGAAAAGCTTCATAGTTCTCTCAAGCTTCTCTTCAATGGATTGGTCACCTTTAAGCTCCGAATCTTTTGGTGTAAAGATTCTTATCTTGTGAAAGAGATTAGGTGCACCATTAGTCTCCTCTTCAGCTCCATACTCGTCAAAGGTTGGAAGTAAGATGGAGTTGATATCTTAAAGACATTTTCATGCCTCGGCTCCAATGTTTTCTTCTTCTCCTTTGGTTTTGGGTAGCGCTCACTCTCTCTTCTTTCTCCATGCATCACAGCTTCTTTCTTAGGCATGAGAGTGGCTTCTTCTGGTGGTAGCTTGGTCGCACTTGGCACTGACCTGAAATTTACACTTGGGAAAAAGATATCTTGCCGGATGTGGCCAAAAGATAGATGATTCCCAAAGTAGTTTAGGACCGCTCCAGCTGTAGCAAGGAATGGGGTTCCAAGAATCAGTTGATTCCTCTTTGAGCCTTCCCAAATCATGACTTGAAAGTCAGTTGGGACCGATCGACCCCCTATTTCCATCATGACATCTTCAAGCATTCCATAAGGTTCCATGCACGATAGATCCGCGAACTCGACTCTTATCTTGGGGCTCTTGAATTCCTTGAATCCCAAATCTTTTGCAAGTGCAAGAGACATTAGATTAACATTAGCACCAGTATCACATAGGCAATCGTGGAGTTGAATGCCATTGATACTTGAAGTTATCACAAACTTCCCCGGATCTTCTTGTTTTTGTAGTGGCTTGCCTTCAAGTCTTCTCTTGTAAGCTCTTCTTGATTCCCAACTGTATCTCTCCGGTTTGTGCCTCTCCTTAGGCTCATTTTCTTCTTCTTCCCCTTGAGATAGTGTAGGAACAATAGTGCCATCTATAGATGAGACAACACTACAAAATTTTTGAGTGTTTACCTCATTTTGTTTCTTGGCCGCCTCGGCTGTTTGAGCGATTTGCACCTCAAGCTTTTGAACGTGAGTAGAGAGAGACCCAAACTTGCTGCTTAGATCACCAAACATGTGATCAAGCTTCTCATATAGGTTCTTGGTGATCAATCTCTGCTCCTCCATGTATTTCTTCAAGCCACGTCAACCTTCTCTCCGGTTTGGGTTGGATTTGTTTCTTGAGAAAAAGTGAATGGTTGCTTCACTTGGTACATCCCTCTTGGATAGACTTGTTGTGGCTTGGATTGGTATTGGCCTCCTTGATACGCTCCTTGATTGGGGTAGACTTGGTCATTTGGATTCTCCACATTGTTGCTCCGGTATGATAGGTTTGGATGCGCGCGAAATGGTGGATTGAATCCTCTATTCCCATAGTTTCCTCCAATGTAGTTGACTTCCTCTAGATTCTCTTCAGTGCCATCTCTCATGAAATCCATAAGAGTGTCTTCATTTGTGGCTAGGGCATCTTCAATGGCGTGAACTCCTTGTCGGCTTTTAAGTAGTTGTGAAACCATGTTCCTTAGCTCCGAGATTTGAGCTGATTCTGATGAGCTCGTGGTCTTCACGCTTCTATTGTAGTCAGGGCATGCATTGGCATCACTAGCAGCGAGATTCTCAATCAAAAGCTTTGCCTCCGGCACCGACTTGGTCATGAAATTACCATTGCTCGCGGTATCGAGAGAAAGCTTGTATTTATGATCAATCCCATTGTAAAAGATGTTCCAAAGGTTACCTTCTGAAAAGCCATGGTTAGGGCAGCTTCTTGTGTACTCCTTGAATCTCTCCAAAGCTTCATAGAATGACTCCATTGAATCTTGCTTGAAACCAGAAATCTTGCTCCTTATAGAGTTGGATCTTTGCTTAGTGTAGAATTGGTTCAAGAAAGCTCCCTTGTATTCATTCCATGTTGTAATGGACTGAGGTGGTAAAGATTTTACCCATCTTAGCGCCTTGTCACTTAGAGAAAAAGTGAATAGCTTGCACTTGAAGTAATCCGGCGATACTCCATTAACACGAGTTGTGCTACATATCTCCTCAAAGAGAGAGTTAAGTAAATTTTTATGAGTTTTAAGATTTTATGAAAAACAAAGAAAGTGAAAGATGAGATGAGCTAGTCTTGAAATCAATCAAGAGGTGTGAAGGAAAAGCAACTCCTCCCCGGCAACGGCGCCAGAAAGCTTGATGGCGGGTTTAGATTGCCTCAAATTTTCACAATTTATAAACCCAACTAATGAGCTGCAAGTGCACAGCCGTGTTGTAGTCGGGGTCGAACACGAGGAGGAAGTGTTCTCGCTTAACACCTTGTGAGATTGGTTTGTAGCTAGCTCGCAATATGAGATGGTTTTGGACCTAGAATGAGAAAAAAACAAAAGAAATGTGAGTGAGGTTGTAAACAATTTAAAACAAGAGTTAGGCAAAGGACAATCATATGGAGCAATGATGAAAAGATAGTTGCATGGGATGTGTGTAGAGCCGTCTTGAACATGAATCACTAGTGTATGGTCTTTCCACTGTCGTGGCTCCAACCACTATGTTTAAAACAACCTAATATACTCAGCTTTCGTTGGCTATTAGTATTGCAAACATGCATTAAAGGTGATCAAGATTCAATTGTTCACAATAAACCATAACTCAGCTTTCGTTGGCTATGATCTATTGCTCACCAAATACTAGTTTTGAGATCTAGATTCAGCACTGTCGTGGTTCTATTTCTCTAAGATCAGATTACTAGATGTACGGTAGAGTAATCATGCATTAAGCTCAAGTAAAGGTGAAGATCCATAAGATAAATCCCAATAAGTTGCAACACAATCAAATCATCACGGCCACCATAGATCTCCTCGGCCTAACTAAGAGATCTACTCGGCCATGATGCAAACAAGCAAGCAAAGCATGATTGAAAGCATTATGCAAGTATTAAAAGAGATAAAGGGATGAAGAAAGCTTCTCTATTGATGAACAAAGTCGGATTCTCCCTTGAAAACTCTTAAGATCAAGTTTATAGAAATGGAAACAATGAAAAAGAAAGAACAAGAGTTGAGCGGCGCCTCCTTCTTCTTGGACGATCTCCTAGGGCTTCTCTTCTCTGACTCTCTTCTCACACGTACACTCTTTGATAATTTTCGGACTCTCTTCTTCAGCGGCTAAAAACATGTATATATGGGCGAAGTCGCGTAGGGTTTTCTTCATGCCGGAAAAGGAAAGTTTCCCATGAGCAAAGCCTTCTTCTCCACGTCGTGTATGGGCCGACATTGTACCAAGGAAAGCTCCAAACATTAGCCAGGCCTCTTCTCTATTCGATCAAGGCCTTTGGCGCTGCTGCTCGGGCCATTAGACACTCCAAATCCTCCATGGGCTTCGTTTACTCGCTTACCGGACATGTCTCGGTAGAAAATAAGTTCCGGCCTCATAGTTGATCCAAATGGCTTCATTCCACTTCGACGTGATGCATGACTCAAGTATCTATCTTTCCATATCAAGATCGTAACTTTTGGACGTCGGGAACTCCTCCGCGCGCGGCCAAACTTCCGAAGCTTCGTTCTGCGCGCTAGCGAGAACTAACACTTGGAGATAAAATGATCTTCTTGACTTGGAAACTTGCATGGATCTTGGTTTAGGGCTCTTTTACTCCTTTTTGCATCCTTTTTGATGGTTTCACCTACAAAGACTTCAAATCCCACAAATACAAGAAAACTACCTCTAAAGGCAAAGAATCTTGCAAAAACCGTTTGAAAACATAAGTAATTATATAGTAAAATCATGTAAAATATGTGATATCAGGGCCCTCTTAAAGTTGATGCTTGTGTATGTAGCGGCTTGAAGCGCCAAATCTATGGGTTTGCTCCAAAATGCATCATTTCACCTGTTTAGACTCTAGACACTATAAACACAGTAAAACTACCTTTTTAGATAGAAAACCTGCCAAAAACCATTAGAAAACAATACTAAAATAGTATAAAAAGCATGTAAAATAGTGGTATATCACACACCTGTGATTTTGGTCCCCCACTTGCCTGAGTACGACCAGACAACCCTAGGTCTTTTTCCCCCTCCTTTTGATCCTAGCCACACATCTCACACTTCCCCTTTCTCTCTTTAACTCGATCGCACACCACCACCATCCTCTCACCTCACAAAAACCTGATCCTAAAGCATCTCTCTCTATTCTCCCTTCCTTCTCTCTAGAAACCCAGAAATTTCTTCTCTTTCTCGCTAGTTTTCACGATTTCTCTTTGTTCTGTTTGCTTAAGCTTTATGTACTCTAATACTGCTTCTAGACTAGCCAAAATCAGAGCAAGATATGCTTCTTTAGATCCCTTTTACTTGATGGTTTGAAAGTCTCTTGTTCATATTGCTTGAGACACTTGTTGCACGTCACCATTTGAGCTTGTTCTTGAGTTATTTGCTTTCTTAAATCTCTTTTGACTAGAGAAATCATTCAACTTGCCTCATTCATCTTGTTTCACTTAAACAATTGTTGCATGTGCTTTAATCCTTGAATTGGAGCTTGGTATATTAATTAGGATGCTATAATCTTCAAGTATATGGATTATTGTGCTGAGTTCTTGCTGTTCTTGGTTCAATTTGGTTGTTTAGCATCCTATCTAGCTCTTAATCCCTGATTTTGATTCAGTTTACTCTGTTCTGAGCTACCTCGGTCGAGTTGGTTTCACAACCCTTGCACTTAACATCAAGCTCGATCGAGTTGCTTGGTAGAGTTAGCCGAATCGATTATTACAGCTCTTGACCTATTTCAGTGCAATCAGTTGGAAGAAGAACGTGAACAAGATGGAGAAGGGTGAAGGACGCAGCAAAGCTCAAGGGAAACTAGAGAAAGCAAGGGCAGCAAGGAGAATGTTGAAAAGTATAGCTGATTGATATACTCATATTTTACATGTTGTAAGCATTCATTTCTCTTAGTTTTTGCATCCATTATGTATAATCCTATTCCATTTAGTCTAGTTTGCATTCACTTTAGAGTTTTGTAAGTTTTAGCTAGGACATTGCATACATGTAGCATTTGGAGTGTATTACAGGTGCTTTTGGATGCTTTTGGGATGCCTTTGGATGATGAAGGAGTTTGATGGGACGAGTCAAGATCAAAGGGGATGGAAGCATGAAGCAAGGAGAGTTCCTCTGTTTTTCCAGAGATGCAATCAGGATGTCAATCAGGTTTCCAAACCTGATTGCCTTATGGGCGCGTGTTGACCATGCTTTGACTGAGCTTTGACCACGCCTTAGCTGTCACGAACCAAGGCTAAACCACTAGGAAGGAGGCCCAAACCATTTGGGATGACCTAGCCAAAAGAAAAGGCAAGATTAGTGAGTTGACCAAGGGTTTTATGTCTCCACTATAAATACTCTAAAGACCTAATTTATTAGGGATTTTGTAATTTCCCTTGTTCTTAGACCAAAAACCTCTCTTCTAAGTTCTTAATGATTTTGCAAGATCCCTTAAGAGTTTTTATGTATTTCAGAAATCTTCTTCACTAATCTCTCTTATTGTATCTCCCTAATCACGTTTAACTACTTTTCCTTTTTTGGGTTAAGGTTTTTGAACATGATTAGTGAGTAGTTATCTTAGGGTCTTTGTAATGAGGTATTCAATGATTGGTTTTGATGCTTAGGACTAAAATTTCTGATTTCCTTCCTTACTTAGTGTTCTTAATGCTAGATCTTCTTTGATCAAGTTGATTCTAGACCCTAAGCATTTCATGCACCAAAAGTGTTTGATGAAATGCTTGAACCAACTATTTGGGGGTTTTACAATCTTAGCTCATGAAAGTGATTGTCTAAGGTGTTTAATGGCTTATGAGATTGATTTATAATGCTTGCATTTACAGTTTTCACTAATGATGATTAGCTCTTGATTATGGTTTATTGCAAAGGGATTGTCACCATGAGAGTGGGTTAATCTAGTTTATTGAATCTCTTGCCTAAGGATTAGCATTCAGTTATGCGCTTAAGTATCATAGATTAGTCAAAAACTCTCTCTACTTCAATAACTCCCATCCTTAGACCCATTATTTATCTTGTCATTTTATTATTATGCTTTATGTTTCTTTATCTCACTTAAGTTGCTAGTTCAACACCAATTTCGAATTTGCTTAGCTCACATAGTTTCTTGTATTCTTGGTGCCTCTATCTTGACCCTTTGGATTTGACAAAGAACCCTAAGCTATACTACAATTGGCTAAAAGGGTTTTAATTGCAAAGATACACAAAAATCCTCTTTCACTGATTCTGATGGAGAAGAGTATGAGAAATCACTTGTGGAAACAGAGAGTGAGCAAGAAGAAGAGAAAAAAAAAACAGAGAGAGTTTGAGCCAGAGGAGAGCGCTCAAGAGGAGGATGTGGAGAGCGAAGAAAGTGAAGAAGAGGAAGAGATTGAGGTTGTGGAAAGTGAACCAGGAGAAGAAGGGAGTGAGGAAGCTGATGTGGATGAACCAATGGAGGAGGTTGAGCAACCACAAGCTGAGGAAGATGATGGCCTCCCCATGTTCAATGAGCACTATGAAGCTCTCATGTCCATGGAATTTGTGGAAACCAAATACCCTCATGATGATACAATGAAGGAGCTTGGGATCTTTGATGATGTGGAGTTGGTTCTCAAGAACATGCACTTGGCCAAGTTCCTCTCTTATAGGATGGAGTCATACAAGGAGCTGACTTGTGAGTTCCTAGCTTCATTAAGATATTACATTTACAGCAAGGCTGAAAGGAGAGAATTGGATAGAGGTTTGGGTTGGATCACTTTCACAGCTGATGGTGTGGAGCCAGAGGTTACCTTTAGGAATCTTGAAGTCATGTTTGGGTTTAACTATGGAGAAGGAACTGAGTGGAGTTTTGACAAGAATGAGCTTCAGAAGTTTGGACTACAATCTTTGATGGTGTGTACTCCTCTTCAAGGTCTAAGGCTGCTCAAATTAGGAGTCCAGTCCTTAGATATGTGTACAAGGCGCTGGCCAACTCTTTCTTTTCAAGAAAGACCACATGAACCATCACTGAAGGAGAGCTCTAGCTGCTTGATATGGGGATCAAACTACTTGTCCCTTTCATGAGAAATGGAAGACCCATCCTTGGAGATACCTCAGATACTAGGACACTCATTCCCTTCTTGGATCATCTCTTGAACTACAGGATCACAGCCTATGCCAATCGCTTCAAGCCCAAGAGGAAGCTGAGTGTGGGAGGCCTTATCACGCCTATCTTGCTAGCTGGAGGTGTGGATACATCTAGTCATGAGAGTACAGCTCCTGGTTGGTTGGACATTAAGTTTTGCAAGGTGAACACCCTTATTGATCACAATGAAGTGAATGGGATGTACCAATTCTTGTTCAAACATCCTGATGTTGGTCCCTCCAAGATGCTTCTACCAAGCCCTGCCTACACAACAGTTAGAGGAGGAGATAACATTGATTTTTGGCCTCCACTTGACATGGTTGTTGGGCATGAAGCTGAGGAACAAATTGAGGAGCAAGCTGAGCAAGCGCCTGAGCTTATGGAACAGGAGATTCAAGTTAATGAAGAGCTAGGCGAGCCTGATTGCTACTACTTTGATGAGTATGAGACTCCAAGGATGAATCCCTCTGTTTTGGCTGCTCACAAGAGGATTGGACTCCTCCCAATTTTTCATGCATTCATCTTAAGGCATAGAAAATCCCTAAAAATTGGAAATTTTTTCAAAAATCCAAAAATATTTAATGTAGTTGCATTCATATTTTTAGAATTGTTTTAGGATTGCATCATTTAGCTCTGTTTTGTTGTGCATTGTTGATTAAACCTTGTGAACTTGCTTTTCTTTTTTCTTTTGCAATTTTATAAGTATCCCATTTCTAGATTCTTTTGTGCATTAGGGTGAGATTTAATGAACAAGAAAGCACCATGTTTAACTTGATTAATCACTGCATGCACATCTCATTCAACCATTGCTGTGATTTGATGCATTTCCCTATCTATTTGAACCTTAAACTTGATCTTTAATTACCATTGCTTGCATTTGTTATCAACTCATGGATACCACATACATATGTCGACATTCTTTTCCCATTGTTTATCCCTCTTCCTTGTCCAGATAGCTGCTCTCCATCTTTGAGACAGTTACCACACCCTAAACCTTAACCTTTTTCATTCAAACCCCCATTTTGTCTCTTGTGCGATTTGTGCGGCCTTGTTCTTGGCTATGCTTAGTATAAGGTGTTGTGTTTAAACCAGAAATAGCAGTAGTTCTAGTTTTCTAGTTCTTGGGTTGTTTTCAGGATAAGTTTTGGGGGGTGTCCATTTGGACTTGGGCGAGTTCATCGTAAAAATTCCAGAAAAGTGGTAAAAATTGGGAAAACAAAAGAGATGAGTTTTGTTAAGTCCAGGGAGTTGGTATGTGTTTAAAAGTGTCTAATAAAGGTATGGGAAGTGTTAAAAGAAAGATAAAAGGGTTCTAAGTAGAAAAGAAAAGAAGGCAAAGCCTTAGGTGCTTAAAAAGAAAAGAAAAGAGTTCCCTAAGTGTTTAGAAGTCCCAAACCGTTAGATGTTACCTAAAGAAGCCTCTCCCTGTGTTGTTCTTAACGAAAAGAGAAAGAAAAGTGAGCAAAGCTCCTCTGGTTCTAAAGGCGAAATGCCAATTGGGTAGATTAGGAGTTGTTCTTCATTTTCTGGGCTCTCGGTCTTAACTCGGTCGAGTCAGAATTAGGTAGCTAGAGTTGCTGCTCTTGCATCATCTTTGGTTCTAACCCTTAAAATTATGCCAAAGCATGGTCACTTTCCAGAGAGATCCATGTTATTTAAACCACCATACACCTCAAAGGGACCATTTTTATCTCTTAACCTAAACCCTTGGCCAAATGAGTTGATTGATCTTGCTTGTTTTTGGTTCACTGTTCCATTGAATGAATGTGAAAGGGATTTTCTGATTTGAGTGCATTGTTTGACTGACTGTGAAGTGGGATTGATCTTGTTAAGCATGGCTAAGATTTTAAGAAGTATCTCTCATCTTGTTGCATTCTAGAATCTTTCAGTGGGACATTTAGCAAATCGCTTTTGAATGTTTGTTCTTGGGTTGAATCAACTTGTTTTTCAAACCTCAGCTCTTCCTTGTTCTATTTTTTTGCTTGAAGGCAAGCAAAGGATAAGTTTGGGGGTGTTGAGGTACTCATACTTTATATTTTTTTAGCCTTTCTTTTATACATCTTTTGCATAGTTTTACTCATCATTAGCATCATATATTGTCCTTTTTCTCTTCTTATGCATACATTGTAGTTTTAGGATTGCATTTGCATACATGTGCATGTTTGAACCTTAAACAGGTCTTTTTGGAGTAATTTAGAGCATAATGGACGTGAGGAGGAAGGAAGGACTCTGCATGGGACTCAGCTCGACCGCGCAGCTCAAGATGAAGAAAGGTGGCGCCTTTATGCCCAGCTCAACCAACCCGCGCGACCCACCGGTTGAGCTAGGCCAAACTTTTCCAACTTTGCACTAGCTCGACCAGCAAAATCTTAACTCGATCGAGCTGCTTTTCAGAGTCAAGACCCAAAAATATGCCTTCGCTTTGACTCTCTTTTGACCCTAAACCTAGTTTCTTTTGCTATAACTAGGCTTGAGCCGCGAAAGAAACACAACTTTTGTAATTTTGTAATTTGGATTTCCCTTTTTAGTTTTAGCCTCCTCTTAGTGTTGTTGAGCTCATTCTCATTGAACCTTAGATTTAGGCTTTGTAATTGTGTTTATGAAATTTGCTATTTCAATCAAAGTTGTTCGACTCGTATAATGCCCCGACCGTCCCTCCCGGTGAGTCACCCACGCCCTCTCTATGGGCACGCAGGCCCATCTCGGCCCATGGGCCTCACCCCTGTCCAACGGCCGGTCCGTTATTTTTTAGAGGCTCTAATGACTTGTTTACTATCCCTGCAATCAACACCTGACCTTTCCCCGTGTTTTGGCCTCACTCACACGGTTTCGGAAACCACTTCCCGGAAGGTCACCCATCCTTCAACTACTCCAGCCCAAGCACGCTTAACTCTGGAGTTACTTATAGACCTTTGACCGAAAAGGTAAGTGCACTTTGTTGACATAGGTAGTCAAATCAATTCTCTTAAGCCTCTCCTCATTTATCACAAACCGGGATGTTACAACTCACCCCCACTCACTATGCGCAACGTCCTCGTTGCGTACCTGGATCGTCACCCCCTGACGGTGAGTCAAGGCCACTTCAACTTGACTCCACACTCTCGTCTGGGTTTGGCTCTATACCAAATTATAACGCCCCGACCGTCCCTCCCGGTGAGTCACCCACGCCCTCTCTCTGAGCCCGCAGGCCCATCTCGGCCCGTGGCCTCACCCCTGTCCAACGGCATGTCCGTTATTTTTGAGAGGCTCTAATGACTTGTTTACTATCCCTGCAATCAACACCTGACTTTTCCCCGTGTTTTGGCCTCACTCACACGGTTTCGGAAACCACTTCCCAGAAGGTCACCCATCCTTCAACTACTCCAGCCCAAGCACGCTTAACTCTGGAGTTACTTATAGACCTTTGACCGAAAAGGTAAGTGCACTTTGTTGACATAGGTAGCCAAATAATTTCTCTTAAGCCTCTCTTCATTTATCACAAACCGGGATGTTACAACTCGCTTCACTCTTTCTTTTGATGTTGGTTTCATTGCATTTTGTTGGTTATTTCATCATGTGTAGTGAGTAGTTCATCTTTAGGGCTTAAGATGGGATAGACTAAAGGTTGTTTATGCTTAATCTCTATTTCTTTATGTTCTTAATTATAAATCTCTCTCTTTTGGACTAAGCCTAAGGCTACACAACCACTATCCATGGTGTGTATGAGTCTAGGCGATTATCGTCATGGGAATGAATAGATAATTGCTTGAACAAGTCCACTAAGAGCTTTAACATGCTTGTCTCATGAAATGAGGTTCATAGGTGTTAAAGGGTGAGTTTGAACAAAGGTTTTAAGGCCTTCAAGGCTTGATCTCACTGGTTGACTCCCTGTTTCTGAGATCTTGCCTTGATTGATAGTTTTCAGCTTGGGAAAGGGTTAACTATGCTTGAGAAGTTCAATACCAATAGATAGCTTGAGTGCAAGTTGTTAAAGAGCAAGATTGATTAAGTATAGGCTTCCTTTAGTTGCAAAACCTTGTCTTTATCCCTAATATTCATCATAGTAGTCTAAAGTTCGCACCTTTATTACTTTGCAATCGTATTCCTCTGTTTTTACACTAACTTGACCCTCAACTCGATTGAGCTTAATTGCTCTGTTTCTACTCGATCGAGCTCTTGGTTGAGCTCTGTTGCATTCACTTGTTCTTGTTTAGTTTGTGCATTTACTTCTTTGTTTACATCCGCCATTTGCATTTCCTTTCATTTCATTTAGGTTGTTACATCTGATATACCTCTATTTTACATGTTTTTTATACTGTTTTAGTATGGTTTTCTAATGGTTTTTGGCAGGTTTTCTATCTAAAAAGGTAGTTTTATTGGATTTATAGTACTTAGAGTCTAAACAGGTGAAATGATGCATTTTGGAGCAAAACCATAGGATTTGCACTTCAAGCCGCTCCATACTCAAGCATCAACTTTATGAGGGCCCAGAGAAAAGATCTACTCAATGGATTTCATAAAGACCAGTTCCATGCGTGCTCTGAGTGAGTTAAATTTCCAACGCAAGAGGAATGGCCTCAATTGGATGAGTAGAAAAGGAGTTATGGCCAAAATAGCAAGGACTGGTCCAGGCGGCTCTATCGAGAAACCGCGGCTAAGCCGTGCAGAACGGCCGGCCGAGGAACGTTCCACGGTCGGCCAAAGTCCGAACACGTCCATCCCGCCTGAACCACGGCCGAGCCCACGTACCGACATGGGGAGCAACGTCCCGCGGTCGGCCAAGTCAGAACCACGCAGCCAATGCCGCGCATGATCACAACGTGAGAGCCGGGAAGCAACGCCTCGCGGCCGTGCGGCACAACTCACGTACCACGGCCGATCGCGCCGTCCGACCAGGAAAGCCGCATCCCACGTCCGGCCAAGAATCATCGGCCAAATCCTTCATCCGGCCGACTACAGCGGCCGACCACGAGAACTCTCGGCCACGATCGTTCCGACCATGCCGATAGCGACCATGACCCGATAAGCTGGCCGATCGTACCATAGTGTTTCAAGTTCTAGATTAGCACCTAAGTGCGGTAACCCTAATTGATTGATTTCATGCTTCTTGAATTGCTTATCTCAAGACTATCCTATTGCTTAGCCTTTCTCTCCTATTGAATCCTTACCTTTAATTACTTTCATGCTTTACTTTCTCTGCACTCAACCAACTTATACTTTTGCCCTAGCTTGTTCTCAAACTCATAACTTGTAGCGTGCAATCTGGTCCTTGTGTTCGATACCCATTTACTACTTCTGACCTGTGCACTTGCAGAATCAGGGATATGAAAGGGGAAGACCTGATCCCGCACATCATGTTTGTGTTTGCATCTTACCACCTCATCATATATCTCTGATTGCATTCCACACATCTCATCTCATATCTTTTCACATCCACACACAAATCCTATCATCACAGGCGTGTGACATGGATTGCAGTTGGTCATACTAGCCCTATGGAGGATGTCAGCGGCATAGTTTTGTTGATGAAGAAGATACCACCGACATTATATGTGACAGCGATCCCAAGAAAGTGATGTAGTTTGCCCAAGTCTTTCATCTCAAACTCTGTGCTAAGAGCAGAGATGATCTTTCGAACTAGAGGTTGTGATGATCCAGTAAGGATGATGTCGTCGATGTATAACAAAAGATACGCAAGTTCCTTTCCCTGGCTATAAACAAAGAGCGAGGGATCACAAAGACTTTGCGTGAAACCAATACATTTAGCATAGTCGGCAAACCTTGTATACCAAGCGCGAGGTGCTTGCTTGAGACCGTAGATAGAGCGACGTAACAAGCATACATGATCTGGTTTCTCCTTGTCAACGAATCCTGGAGGTTGATGCATGTAAACGGTTTCCTTCAAGTCGCCATGGAGGAAGGCGTTCTTCAAGTCAAGCTGATGGAGTGGCCACTCCCGAGAGACGGCAACGTCGAGGACCGCACGTATAGACGCAGGCTTGATTACAGGGCTAAACGTCTCATCGCAGTCGACTCCAGGCTGTTGTGATTTACCATTTGCGACCAGGCGAGCTTTATAGCGGTCTAACTTTCCAGCTGCATTAAACTTGTGCGTAAAAAGCCACATAGAACGCACAACGTTAGTATTTGGAGGACGGGGAACCAAATCCCACGTACGAGTTTTAATAAGAGCAGAATGTTCCGACTGTACAGCACCGTTCCAATTAGGATCCTGAGCAGCCTGTACATGAGAACGAGGAAGAGGGGAAATGACATCTGTATGAAGACAAAGTGGTTGTCTTGGTTTGATGATCCCATTCATACGACGACTGATCATCGGATGAGTTTGAGGATTGTTAACAATAGGAGGAGGTGGAGGAGACGGATGTGGAGGAGATGGTGGTGGAGAAGGATTTGGTGGTGAAGACGGATTTGGTGGTGGAGAAGGAGGAAGTGTCTCTATATTTGGATGAGAGACAATAGGACGTATTGGTGGTGGTGGGAAGAGAAGAGGTCTTTGGGTTTTTGTGCCGTGACTGAGAAAGGAAAACATGTTTCATCAAATGTGACATGACGAGAAATGATGATTTTCCGTGTGGAGATGTCAAGGCAGCGATAGCCTTTATGCTGAGAGGGATAGCCTAAAAACACACAAGCGGTAGAACGTGGTGCAAGTTTATGAGGAGAAGTGGAGAAAGTGTTAACAAAACAGAGACAACCAAATACCCGAAGGTGGTCATAAGATATTGTTTTGTTAAACAAAAGAGTGAAAGGGGTATGATAAGAGATTGATGAGGAGGGAAGAATATTAAGAAGATAAACCGCTGTGTTAAGAGCTTCTACCCAAAAGGAATGAGGCATGTGAGCTTGGAGGAGAAGAGTACGAACCAACTTTCCTTGCCCTCAAGTAGTTTTAGGTTTAGGTGACATGAAAAAGGCTTAGGTTTAAGGTGTGGTAACTGTCTCAAAGATAGAGATCAGCTATCTGGACAAGCAAAAGGGATATGAAAATGGTAAAGAATGTCCAGATATGTATGTGGTAGCCATGAGTTGAAATCAAATGCAAGCATTGGTAATTAAAGATCAAGTTATGGTTCAAATAGATAGGGAAATGCATCAAATCACAGCAATGGTTGAATGAGATGTGCATGCAGTGATATGATCAAGATAAACATGGTTCTTGCTGCTCAATCAATCTCACCCTAATGCACAAAGAATCTAAAAACAGGGCACTCAAGAAATCGCAAAAGATGGACAAGTTTTCAAAGTCAAATCAACAATGCAAGTGAAAAATGCAATCCTAAACAAGTCTACAAATATGAATGCAAAAAGATGAAAATATTTTTGGATTTTTTGAAAATTTTATGATTTTTTTGGTTTTTCTATGCAAAAGAGAATGAAAAACTAAGAACAAAGAAAACAAGGTTAAATCATCTCTTGAACCCTCCCCCAAACTTAAATCACACAGTCCCTTGTGTGAGAAAATTTAGTGAAAGATTCAAGAGGGCAAAACCAAGAAAAAAAAAAAAAGCAAAGAAAATATGAAATGGTATTACAAGGGTTGGTGTTTGGATACCTCAGTGTCCCCCAAAGAACTGGGAGGCAAGGTCGTGGTCTGGAGATGGGCAGACGGCCATCAGGAGCACTCCACTCGACTGGGTTCCCTCACTCGATCGAGCTTGCGGCTCCTCTTCTTCCTCTTCTTCATCGAAGTGGTGTGGCTTCCTTGGCCTTGGTGGAGCATTGCTAGCTCGTACTGTCCATAGGGGTTCCATCTACTCCGGGGCTCCTGGTAAGGCGTTGGATCGTACTCAAATCCAGGATCCTCAAACTGGGCTCCTCAGGTCAACTCGACCGTCAGCTCGATCGAGTTGAGTTTCCTCTGTTTGGACTCGATCGAGTCCGGTGGTCGAGCTGGAGCGTCTGGCCTTAGAGCTCTTCCTCCTTCTCTGCGAGTTGTCTTCTCCCTCCCTTGGCTCGAAAGAAGAGGCTCTGTGAGGCTCTTGGGCAGGGAGCCTCCTTGGAGTGGTGAGAGTGATCTACTCCTAGGAATGTGGCTCATGGGAGCCTTCTTCTTCTTGCTTGAAGAACCAGAAACCTTCTTCTCCAAACTTTTGATCTTGCTCACCATCTTGTCCATGGACTTTTGCATCTTTCAATGGCTTTCCCTTGCCATTTGTTGAACTTTTGGAGAAGTCCAATCCTCTTGTGGGCAGCCACAACAGAGGGGTTCATCCTTGGAGCCTCATACTCCTCAAAGTAATAGCACTCAGGCTCACCCAAATCCGCACTCTCCTGGACTCGATCCTCAGCTTGAGACTCAGCTCGATCCTCAGCTCGATCGAGCTCAGGCTCCTCTTCTCGCAAATTCTCATGCCCAACTAATGTGTACACAGGGGGTCTGAAGTCAATGTTCTCACCCCTGACTACTGTGGTGAGCTCAGGGTTGGGCAGGAGAAGCTTGGAGGGTCCAACCAATGGATGTGTGAACTTGAATTGGAACCTCCCATCCAACTCCTTGTGCTCAATGAGGAGGTTGGTCTTGCAAAACTTGATGTCCATCCAACCTGGTTCAGTGGCTCTCTTATCAGTTGGGTTCACTCCAGCAGCACACAAGATAGGAGTGATGAGCCCTCCAACACTTAGGCTCTTCCTTGTTGATATCTAGTGTTGTAGGCTGTGGTCTTGTAGGTGAGGAGATGGTCAAGGAAAGGCATCAAGTTCCCTGTGTTGGATCTATCTCCCCTGATCCTCTTGCCATCGCTTGTGCGTGAGAGATGGGCTTGATTCCCATGTCAAGAAACTTGAGTTCCCCCTCGTTGATGGTCCCGGTTGCCTTCCTTGCAAAGAAGGTGTTGGCAAGTGCCTTGTGCACATACCTCAACACTGGGCTCCTGATTTGAGCAGCCTTGGACCTTGAGGAAGAGTACACTCCATCAGCGATTGTAGCCCAAACCCTTTGGAGTTCCTTTCCTTGAAGTTCCACTTACCTTCTCCATAGTTGAACCCAAACAAGATCTCCAACTGCCTAAAGGTCACCATTCTCTTCTCTCCCTTAGCCAAGAACGTGATCCATCCCAATCCTTGGTCCAAATCAGCTCTATCCTTCCTCATCGTACATGTGGTACCTCATTGAAGCTAAGAACTCGCAAGTGAGCTCCTTGTAGGATTCCATGTGATAGAGAAAACTTGGCCAAGTGCATGTTCTTGAGAACTAGCTCCACATCTTCAAAGATTCCAAGGGCCTTCATTGTGTCAACATGTGGGTACTTGGTCTCCACAAAGTCCATGGAGAAGAGAGCATTGTAGTGCTCTTGGTACATAGGGAGTTCTTCTTCCTCCTCTTGTGGCTCAACCTCCTCCATAGGTTCATCTTGGTTACTCTCTTGCTCACTCTCTTCAACCAACTGATTCACCTCTTCTCCTTCCTCTTCACTCTCAGTCTCATCACTTCCTTCTTCACTTGGAGAGCCATTTCCCTCCTCTTGAACAAGGTTCACTCCAATCTCAAACTCCCCTTGCTCACTCTCACTACTAATGGGGTCATTCCTCTTCTTGGTTCTCCTTTCCTCCCTCAATCTCTCTCTCAGACTCTTCCTCAGAGTACACATACTCCTCTGCATCAGACTCTTCCATCTTTGAGTCATCCCCAAATCGGCTTGCATCTTAAGCCTTCTTTCCCTTGCATTGCTTGATTCACCCTCAACCATTCTCCTCTGTGAAGCGCGACTTCCCTCACTGTTTGTCATCTCTGTTACACTGTTTCTTCACTAAAGTACCTGAAATGCATCAAAGATTACAAAGAATTAGAGTTGTAATGATCGGTTTGGTCAACTCGACACTCAGCTCGATCGAGTCAAAAAACTCGAGTGACAAACTCGATCGAGCTAGGTGAAAACAGAGTATAACCAAACCTAATTCAAGTATTAAGAGCTGGAAAGGATGCTAATAATCAAATTGAACCAAGAACAACAAGTAAATGGAACAATAAGCAATTCTAGTGAAACCTAACCAATACCAAACTCAAATTCAATTTTCAAGCACATGCAACAAGTTCTAAAGTGAAAACAGAGGTGAGGTGAGGCAAATAACAAGTATAAACAGGAGAATGATATGAAAGCAATTACTCAAGAACAAGTCCACAAGGGACACATGCAATCAAAATCAAAGAGAAACAAGCAATATGAGAAATCGAGATGAAGGAATCAAGGGTTTTAGGGTTCATACCTTGCTTGAATGATGAATTGAAGAACAGTAAGCTAGAACCCAAACAAGAAGAAGAACAAGTGAAATCGCAAAAACTTAAGAGAAAGAGATTGAAATTCGATTTTTCTTGTGGTGAAGAGAGAGAGGAGAGTTTCAGAAATTTTAGAGTGTGGGAGAGTGGAGAAGTGGGTTCGATCGAGTTATGGGGAAGAGGGAGTGTTTGAGATGTGTGGTTGAGATTAAAAGATGAAAAAAGAGGGGACAAGAAGCTAGGGATTTTTCTGATCGAATTAGGGTAGTGGGGGACCAAAATCAGCTTGTGGGACCCACTCCCTTGACCAAGAAAACGGTTATGAATTTGAAATTCAAAAACTTACCTTGGTCGAGTTGTGGAACTCGATCGAGTTGCCCTGTTTCTAGCTCGATCGAGCTGTCGGTCGAGCTGGCTCCTTTGACACCTAAACTTAACTTATTGAAAGGTTAAAAACAAAATAGATAGAAATTGCATAAATAGAGTATGTACAAGGATAAACATGGGACTTCCTCCCAAGTGAGCTTGTTTAAGGTCCCATAGCTTGACCTTTACCTCTTAGGCATTGGTTGAGCTATTGACCTTTACCTTCTTAGGCATTGGTTGAGCTAGTCCCACCATTGATATACCTCTAATTTACACACTTTTTATACTGTTTTAGCATTGTTTTCTAATGGTTTTTGGCAGGTTTTCTATCTAAAAAGGTAGTTTTTACTATGTTTATAGTGTCTAGAGTCTAAACAGGTGAAATGATGCATTTTGGAGCAAAACCATAGGATTTGCACTTCAAGCCGCTCCATGCACAAGCACCAACTTTAGGAGGGCCCAGAAAAAGATCTACACAGTGGATTTCATCAAGACCAGTTCCCTGCGTGCTCTGATTGAGTTAAATTTCCAACGCAACTGGAACGGCCTAATTTGGATGAGTAGAAACGGAGTTATAACCAAAAGAGTGGAGACTGTCTAGACGGCCTTATCAAGAATCAGTGCCCAACCGCACAGACCGGTTGGCCGAGAAACTATTGTTTCGCGCTCGGCCAAAGTCACATCCGTCCTTCTGAAGTCTCGGCCAAAGTTCGAAACCGACCGGCCGATCACGCAACACGACCCGGGGAACATTGTCCCGCGGTCGGCCAAGCTACAAACGCTCCACGCCGCGACGCACACGACCATGCCGCGCGACCGGGGAACAAGGCCTCGCGGCCGTGCAACCCGTTCCCGTACCACGGCCGATGCATCCGTCCGAGTCGGGGAAGATTGTCCCACGACCGGCCGAGAAGCCATCGGCCAAATCTCTATCCGCTCGACCACGCCGGCCGACCGTTATATCATCCGGCCGCTGATATACCTCTAATTTACCCACTTTTTATACTGTTTTAGCATTGTTTTCTAATGGTTTTTGGCAGGTTTTCTATCTAAAAAGGTAGTTTTACTGTGTTTATAGTGTCTAGAGTCTAAACAGGTGAAATGATGCATTTTGGAGCAAAACCATAGGATTTGCACTTCAAGCAGCTCCATGCACAAGCACCAACTTTAAGAGGGCCCAGAAAAAGATCTACTCAATGGATTTCATCAAGACCAGTTCCCTGCGTGCTCTGATTGAGTTAACTTTCCAACGCAACTGGAATGGCCTAATTTGGATGAGTAGAAAAGGAGTTATACCAAAAGAGTGAAGACTGTCCAGACGGCTCTATCGAGAATCAGCGCCCAACCGCGCAGTCCGGCTGGCCGAGGAACGAATGTTCCGCGCTCGGCCAAACGTATCCGTCCGACTGAAGTCTCGGCCAAAGTCCAAACCACTCGGCCGATCACATCACGACCCGGGAAACATTGCCCGCGGTCGGCCAAGCCAACGCTCACGCCACACCGCGCACGACCAAAGCGCGCGAGCCGGGAAACAAGCCTCGCGGCCGCGCAACCCTTCGCGTGCCACGGCCGATGCATCCGTCCGAGCCGGGAAGAACGTCCCACGTCCGGCCGAGAATTTCATCGGCCAAATTCATCCGCTCGACCACGCCGGCCGACCGCGAATCCGTCCGACCCCGACCGTTCCGACTCGGCCACGACCCGATGTCCGGCCGATCGTCCCGCACGACCGTCCCAACGCCGCGGTCGACCCGAAGCCCTTTTGAAGCCCAAACTTATGTTTTCAAGCCCGGCTTAACCCTAAGCCGCCTCTAGAAAGACCTAGCACTATATATATGGATTTTTAGCCTCTTGTGAAAGAGAGCCGCCCTGTATTTCGATTTCCTACTCTAAGTTTTATTGCAATCATGTTTTCTTCATCTCTATGTGTGTTTGCTTTGATCATGTCTGAGTAATCCACTAGTTAGGTTGCTAGGGTTACTATTCAATGAGTTGCTTGCATGATCTTTGATTTCAATGATTAGCTAGGGATTATATTAGAGTCTTTGTCTCGTCTTGTGCACTTAACTAATGCTGATTGCTTTACCGCGCATCTAGTAATCCGATCTTAGGTTGATTTGAGCCTCGACAGTGCTGTATCATTCGCCGGACATATTCTTTGACAAGCTAGGTTTCTTAGACTGCGAAAGTTGATCTATCTATATCTAGTGAACTGTATCAGAACCTATTCATTCTAATGCTTGATCTAATCACCTAGGGACATACCAAAAGTTTAGCGACTAGGTAGATTAGCAAAGGAGCCGGAGCCTCGAAAGTGGAATGGTTTTATATTCGTGATCTGTGTTCTAGATGGTTCTTAATATCCCAATATCCCTAATCAATTAATCTATCATTGTTTCATTGATCATTGCTTGCTTCTCTGCGATAGCCCCTATGACCTAGCGCTTTTCCTTTATTGTTTACAACCTCGTTATACTTGCTAGTTCGGTTCACCATTACAACCTCAATCATACTTTTGTTTTAGCTTGATCCAAAATCCATAGTTACAAAGTGTACTCAATAGCCAGTCCTTGTGTTCGATACCCATACTTCCGCGATCTGTGCACTTGCAGAGGTCTAGGAGTTTGGTAAAACCTGACTCCACATCAGCCGCGACCGTTCCGACTCGGCCCGACCCGACTGTCCGGCCGATCGTCCCGACCGACCGTCCCAACGCCGCGGTCGACCCGAAGCCCGTTTTGAAGCCCGATTTCATATTTTCAAGCCCGGCTTAACCCTAAGCCGCCTCTAAAGACCTAGCACTATATATATAGCTTTTTAGCCTCTTGTGAAAAGAGAGCCGCCTTGTATTTCGATTTCCTACTCTAAGTTTTATTGCAATCATGTTTTCTTCATCTCTATGTGTGTTTGCTTTGATCATGTCTGAGTAATCCACTAGTTAGGTTGCTAGGGTTACTAATTCAATGAGTTGCTTGCATGATCTTTGATTTCGATGATTAGCTAGGGATTATATTAGAGTCTTTGTCTCGTCTTGTGCACTTAACTAATGCTGATTGCTTTACCGCGCATCTAGTAATCCGATCTTAGGTTGATTTGAGCCTCGACAGTGTTGTATCATTCGCCGGACATATTCTTTGACAAGCTAGGTTTCTTAGACTGCGAAAGTTGATCTACTATAATCTAGTGAACTGTATCAGAACCTATTCATTCTAAAGCTTGATTTAATCACCTAGGGACATACCAAAAGTTTAGCGACTAGGTAGATTAACAAAGGAGCCGGAGCCTCGAAAGTGGAATGGTTTTATATTCGTGATCTGTGTTCTAGACGGTTCTTAATATCCCAACATCCCTAATCAATTCATCTATCATTGTTTCATTGATCATTGCTTGCTTCTCTGCGATAGCCCCTATGACCTAGCGCTTTTCCTTATTGATTTACAACCTCGTTATACTTGCTAGTTCGGTTCACCATTACAACCTCAATCATACTTTTGTTTTAGCTTGATCCAAAATCCATAGTTTCAAAGTGTACTCAATAGCCAGTCCTTGTGTTCGATACCCATACTTCCGCGATCTGTGCACTTGCAGAGGTCTAGGAGTTTGGTAAAACCTGACTCCACATCAAGTTTTTGGCGCCGTTGCCGGGGACTGCAGCAGTACCTTTGGAACTCGACTAGGATCTAGTCTAGAACCTTTTCCTGTTTTGCTTTTCTTTTGCTTTTGAATTTTTAGTTTTTGATTTCTTTTTCTTTGATTTTTGCTTTTGTTTTTGTTTTTCCCTTTTGATTTAACTTGTTTCCAAGACTCTTTTCAGGTGCATGACTAGGAGGTCCAACAAGGACAACCTAGTTGAACATCCAGAGATAGACAAGCTTGAGAAGTAACTTAGGAAGCAAAAAGCCCAAGAGATGGCCGACGAAGCAGCTCGCGCTCACGCCGCTGAAGTGGCGCGCGCTCACGAAGAAGGACGAGATCCACCTCCTCCTCCTCCTAACCCTGCTGGAGATGTGAATGCACAACCCCAAGCCAGAGCACCCACAATCGGAGACTATGACTCTGCCGATGCTTTCTTCATGGATAGAAACCCTATCCATCCACCACTTCCTGCAAGGAATGACTATGAGATCAAGCCTCATATCATAGCATGTAGTGGGATGGTCGTTTGTGGCCGTCCGTCCCGTCTATGTCTTGACCGTGCTTAGCTAGCATGAGGGATATTACAATGACTCTGCCGATGCTTTCTTCATGGATAGAAACCCTATCCATCCACCACTTCCTGCAAGGAATGACTATGAGATCAAGCCTCAGATCATAGCATTGGTTAGACAGAACCAATTCAATGGACTTCCAGCTGAGCACCCTCTTGATCACATAGAAAACTTTGAAGAAATTTGCAGCACTACAAGATCCAATGGAGTCTCTGCTGACTACCTAAGTGCAAGCTCTTTTCATTCTCTCTTGGCGACAAAGCTTCAAGATGGTTGAAGTCTCTGCCAGCTCACTCCATTACCACTTGGATGAGTACAAGGCTGCATTCATCAACCACTTCTACACCAAACAGAGATCAATTTCTGTAAGGAACAAGATCTCCACTTTCGCCAAGCCAACAATGAGTCTTTCTATGAGGCGCTAGATCGATTCAAGGAGTACATTAGGGACTGCCCTAATCATGGTTTCAATGAAGGAAACCTATGGAACATCTTCTATCGTGGCATAGACCACAAGTACAAGCTTTCATTGGACACAGCAAGCAATGGAAACTTCATGACCAAGACTGTTGATGAAGCTAAGGTTCTTATTGAGAATCTTGCAGCTAGTGATTGTAACAACTGTCCTGATTATGACCGCTCAAGCCGCACCACTACTAGCTCCCCTGATTCTTTTCAAATGACTGAACTCAAGAACATGATGGCTCAAGTTCTTAAGGGACAGCTCAAGCATATCAATGCAATAGAAGGGATGAGTGATGCTAATGAAGACATCAAGAGAATGTATGGGAGACTTCTCTAATGAAGCCAATGAAGAAGATGTGAACTACATTGGAAACTATGGGAACAAGGGATACAATCCAAGCTATCGCCCAAACCCCAACATGTCTTATAGAAACCCCAATGTGGAGAATCCTCAAGACCAAGTGTATCCTCCAAGGTATCCACAACAACAAAGACCTCCTTACCAATCTCAAGGAAGTCAATTTCAGCCAAGGCAAGGATATGAGCAGAGATCATCATATCCGCCCAAGGAGCCATATGCTTCTTCACCAAATCAAGCTCCTCCAAACCAACAAGGTGGGAGATTTGAAGGAATCCTCCAACAGATCATGGATGGCCAGAAGAGAAACAATAAAGAGATGTATGAGAAGATGGACACTTTGTTCAGCAATCTCAACACCAAGTATGATGCTGTTGCCACTCATGTGAAGAAACTAGAGACTCAAGTCACTCAAACTATGGAAGCTGTTAAGAGACAGGAAGCTGAATCCAAGAAGTCCTTTTGCAACTCAGCCGCCATAGAAGAAAGATTTGAAGACCAAGTTCCAGAATGGATGCTTTCAAAACCTACTGTTGATTGCATGATTTGGCCTGAAGAGAATTACCCAGAGAGAGAGTCCAATCGAGCTAGAAAGAGAAGACTCTTCCCAAAGATTATCCCCAAGACAGATAACTCAGGAAAGTTTGCTGTGCCTTGTATCATCAAAGGTAACATTCTTGAGCAATCTTTGTGTGACACAGGAGCCAATGTGAACATCATGTCTAAGAGGATAGCTGACAAGATAGGCCTCACCAAGATAGAGCCATCATCCATCTCCATCAACTATGCTGATTCATTCTCACAAACCCCCTATGGCTTTGTGCCTAATGTGATGGTGCAGATTGGAAATTGCTCTATCCCCACCGATTTCCAGATTGTGGAAATGAGAGAGAGTAGCCATAGACCTCTCATATTTGGAACCCCTTTCCTGTCTACTGTGGGTGCCATATTTGATTTCCCCAATCAAAGAATCTCTTTCAACAAGGTGAACAAGGGTATGTTCTTCCCTATGTGTTCAACAAAGAACTCTTTTGTTGACATGGTCCAAGAGGAGAAAGTTACTTTGAAGCCACCCCAAGAAGGAGAAACTGAAGAAACAGTCAAGGAAGATCCCATTCCTAAGCCCAAGCAGCTTGCCAAACAAGCAAGGAGTAAGACTAAGGCCCCTACACCAAAACCGCCCAAGGGATCAACCAAGATTGAAGATGAGGCCAAGCCAAGAAGAAGGTCAGAAAGCCTAGGTCTGGCCGCAACATGAAGCTTCTATTCCCAAAGGAGCTTATTGATGAGAATCTAGAAGGATTCAAGGAGAAAGTGACAAGAACTCTAAAGCTTTTTCCTAAGGCAGTAGTGCCAAGGGACATTCATGGAGAGATTGTCTATCCAGCTGTGAATCACCCACCAGATACTCATTGCAAGGAGAAAAGACTTGGAGGATCAAAGATGCCTCTTGTCTCCATCTTCTCCTGAGTGCCAAGCCTTACAGTCAAGCTAAAGACTTAAAACAAGCGCTGCATGGGAGGCAACCCATGAGGTACTTTTACTTTTCTTTCTTTAATTTCTTAGTTTTTGTTTTGCTTTTGTGTTTTCTTTGTTTTGAGATAGGATAGAAGGAGAAAAAGGTGTGAAAACACAATCCGCGCCAAACCATTGGCCGCGGACGCGCAAAAGTGAATTTTGGCCGAGCAATTTCCATTCGGGCCGACCACGGTCGAGCCGGGAAGGAACGGCCGTGCTCGGCCGGATTAGTTTATTGCGCGACAGAAACCGTTCGCGCGGCACGCACGAACCGGGAAAGGAACAGGCCGCGCTCGGCCGAATTTTCGTATCGGAACGGACCGACCGTGCCGGTCGATCCGGGAAACAAACGCTCGGCCTCGGCCGAAATCTCTCGTCCATTCGATTTGGCCGACCAAATCGCTCGACCGCGACAAAATCCATCGGCCATCGGCCAAAATTTTCTCGGCCAAGGTAAGTCCCCTTTTCATTTAATTCAAACCGGTTTTAACCAATCCTAAACCAACTTAAACCGGTTTTCAATCAAAATTCGAATTTGAAAAGGAAAATTATAGATCTTGAGCTTTATACTTTACCTTTCCCTTGAAAACAACAAACCTCTCTTTCTTCTCCAAAACCCTAAACTCCATTAGAGGAACTCTAAGAGTTTTGATTTCAAAACTTTTACTGTTCATAACTCTAAATTGGAATTTACTTGCTCTTGCAACCCTTATTCACTTTTCAACACACAAGGTATGTCTTCTAACTCTAATCCTATGTTTATGCAAGATCGAAAATTTCAATAAGTTTCATGTTTGGTCTAAACTCTTGTCTAAACTTGAAATTATCATCCTTATTAGTCTTGTAATGAACTTAGCTAGGTGGAACCTAGGTGGTTTAGAGTTAATTTGAAGTTTAATTTCACAATTGAATAGTTTTTCACAAAACTTATTGGGCATTCCAAACCCCTTATTCAAAGGTGAAATTGCTTAGCCATACTTCAATTCATTAGTTTATCTAGTGATTACTTGGATTAGAAACTCAATTTCTCTTGATTTGCTAAAATTTCGATTTTAAGCACCATAATCTTGGGATGAACAGTAAAATCCGAAAATTAACTTTGAAAAAGTGAAATTTCCATTTTGTCTCTTTGATTCATGATTAAGCCTTGAGTTGTTCCATTATTCCATATCATTATTACAACTCAATTAGCTTATTCTTCTTTTGCATTAATCACAAACTCATATTTCTTCCCAAGAATTTGCTCTTGTAGGTACACAATGGCAAAGACAAAAGGAAATGAGAGTATGAAGAAGAAGAAGAACCCATTCATGGAACCACCAAAGAAACAAATCAAGCTAGGGAGTAGTAGCTCCAATGCAAGAGCAGCAAATACCAACTTCACCACATTCCATTGATGCAAGTCAAGAACATGTGGAGAGTCCAAGAAGAGGAGAAGATGATTGGGCACTTGTAACTTTGTTGGAGAACAAATCCAAGACCCAAGAAAGTGCAAGAAGGCAATGGAGAAGGTGAACATCGAACCTTGTGTGAAGATGGACACCCAAACCCTTGACCTTCTCAAGATAAGAGATGATGTCACATGGTACATAAGGAAGCTAGGCTTGAGCAAGCTCTTCAAGCTAGAGTGTAGTGAGTACTCACAACTCACCAAGGAGTTCCTCTCCACAGTAGCTCTTGCCTTTCCCAACCACAATGGAGACCAACCAGCTGGTGATGGACTCCTACTCTTCAAGATAGGCGATGCCAATGGGCGCATCTCCATCTCAGCTCTATGCCAACTCTTTGGACTTCCCAATGAGACAGCACATGACTTCAAGGAGAACTCAAAGAGGAAACAAGCTGCCTTTGCTGATTGGACACACTTTGCCAATGAACCATTCTTGCCTTCAAGATCAAAGGTGTCTAGAATCACTCATCCAGCCATTCGCTATGTGCACCGCCTCATCTCCACCACTTTCCAATGCAAACAAGAAGCCAACAAGGTCACAACTGATGAGTTCTACATCCTCACCACACCATTCATCAAGCATGAGTACAAGGCCAACCTTGGCTTTTACTTGCCAAGACATTCATCAATGTGAGGAAGCTAGCTCAAGACTTGGAAGGCAACAAGAAGCTTTGTGTTCGTTTTGGGAGGCTTATCACGGC
The DNA here is from genome assembly GCA_902728155.2 of Microthlaspi erraticum. Taxonomy (NCBI): domain Eukaryota; kingdom Viridiplantae; phylum Streptophyta; class Magnoliopsida; order Brassicales; family Brassicaceae; genus Microthlaspi; species Microthlaspi erraticum. Next base: position 297,615 of record CACVBM020001097.1, read on the forward strand.
CATAGTACACATGTGGGGATTGACATTCCCAACTATGAGCCACTACCCAAGCCAACCCCTTTGGATCTCCATGCTCTTCAGCACATCCACTTCCTAAACCGTTGGACTAAAGACCCAACTCGGTTTTGCTATGAGTTTCCAATTGGTCCAGCCAACACTTCCCTTGTCTTGCTGCCACATGAAGACATCCCAAGCCTACGCTCAGGTGTTGTCACTTTCCAGCCCAATGAGGAAGACTTCTATGTTCCATCAAGTGAGAAACCATCATTCCCCATGCTCACCTATCGCACACTTCAGCATGCAGTCAAGACTCAACGCCGCCAAAGAACGCCATGTTCTCACTACTGGCATGGCCGCGCATCAAGCTCTAGACCGTGTTAACAAGCTGGAGAAGATAGTGGAATGCCAATCTCGCTTCATCTCACGCCTAGTTCGTGTAGTTCGCCACATTGCACCGGAGAGACTCTTTCGCCCTTCTTCCACCGCTAGAGAGCCATATGAGCCTGACCTTGGTGAGTTCTCACTAGACTCAGAGCTTGGTTCAGAAGGCGATGACCCCATAGATGAGGAAGAGAGTTCTTCTCACTGCCACACATAGTCATCTCAAGTGGTACTTAGTGCAATGGACACTTACAAATCTCCATTTTCTATCCCTATCTCATTTTAATGAATTTCTTTATTTTTCTTTTACTTTGAATATTACCTCTCACCTTAATGTGATTTGCTTTCACCGGGACGGTGCAAGTTAAGTCTGGGGGGAGTTTTATTGTGTTACTAATGCATTTTTCTTTCTTTTCTTATGTTTTATTCACTTTGTTTCATGTTTTTCAAAAAGTTTTATTGAGTCAAAAACCAGTCCGGAAGTTATGAACTTGCTTTGAGAATTGAGAGTGTTGTGCTAACAATCCATGACCCTAGAGCAGAAACCAGCTAAAGGCACAAGCCTAACAGAAGCTCTTACAGTGGATCGACATGCTAGCTCAGCAAAATTTCTAAGGTAACCAAGCAATCTAGAGTTAACCTCACCTTAATCAATCTTAATTACTCTTGTCAAGGGGGTTGGCATACATGTCGACAGTTCCTTGCTTGATTTTCAATAGATTTGTCTAATCTTTAAAGAGTTCTCCTCTCTCTCCCATCCCAAATGGTAAGTAATATTTATGAGAAAAAGCTCAAAGAGCACAAGGAAAACAAGTAAGCATGAGGAATGCATATGTCTGTACCTTCATGTCTTATGGAATACCTTAGTCAAACAAGGAACAAGCTAAAGACTTATCCTGTGGTTGAAAGAAGGGTCAATAGAAAAAATAAAATGATACCCTAGAAAAGTAGGGATAAATTGACCTTTCAAAGTTCTGATGTGAGAAAGAGAGAGGAAAAGAACTCATTGCACTTAAAGAGGCAATCTTGGAGAGGATCAAGTGGGTAAGAACAAGTTCAATTGATCGATGTCCCCTTGATAAAGAATTCACGCTTTAAATTTATGCAAGAGGTTAGCAATAGAGAGTTTGGATTGCTGGATGAGACTAGTTGGGTTGGTATTGTTCGCTAAACTTGCAGGGTGTATGTGAAGCTAACCTTATGTTGTCTATGTTCATAGTGGAATACAGGAAAGGAACCTTTCACAGGATATTCAAAAGAGCAAGGGAGCTTCCACGTTTTCAAACCTCTTTCACGGATTTAGATTCTTTTTGCTTGAGGACAAGCAAAGATCTAAGTCTGGGGGAGTTGATATACCTCTAATTTACCCACTTTTTATACTGTTTTAGCATTGTTTTCTAATGGTTTTTGGCAGGTTTTCTATCTAAAAAGGTAGTTTTACTGTGTTTATAGTGTCTAGAGTCTAAACAGGTGAAATGATGCATTTTGGAGCAAAACCATAGGATTTGCACTTCAAGCCGCTCCATGCACAAGCACCAACTTTAAGAGGGCCCAGAAAAAGATCTACTCAATGGATTTCATCAAGACCAGTTCCCTGCGTGCTCTGATTGAGTTAACTTTCCAACGCAACTGGAACGGCCTAATTTGGATGAGTAGAAAAGGAGTTATAACCAAAAGAGTGAAGACTGTCCAGACGGCTCTATCGAGAATCAGCGCCCAACCGCGCAGTCCGGCTGGCCGAGGAACATGTTCCGCTCGGCCAAATACTCCGTCCGTCTGAAGTCTCGGCCAAAGTCCAAAACCGACCGGCCGATCACGCATCACGACCCGGGAAACATTGCCCGCGGTCGGCCACGCCACAACCGCCACGCCCGCCGCGCACGACCATGCCGCGCGAGCCGGGAAGTAACGCCTCGCGGCCGCGCAACCCGTTCGCGTACCACGGCCGATGCATCCGTCCGAGCCGGGGCCGAAGATTGTCCCCACGACCGGCCGAGAACCATCGGCCACGAATCTCTATCCCGGGACCGTCTTTTTGAAGCCCATTTCATATTTTCAAGGCCCGGCTTAACCCTAAGCCGCCTCTAGAAAGACCTAGCACTATATATATAGCTTTTTAGCCTCTTGTGAAAGAGAGCCGCCCTTGTATTTCGATTTCCTACTCTAAGTTTTATTGCAATCATGTTTTCTTCATCTCTATGTGTGTTTGCTTTGATCATGTCTGAGTAATCCACTAGTTAGGTTGCTAGGGTTACTATTCAATGAGTTGCTTGCATGATCTTTGATTTCAATGATTAGCTAGGGATTATATTAGAGTCTTTGTCTCGTCTTGTGCACTTAACTAATGCTGATTGCTTTACCGCGCATCTAGTAATCCGATCTTAGGTTGATTTGAGCCTCGACAGTGTTGTATCATTCGCCGGACATATTCTTTGACAAGCTAGGTTTCTTAGACTGCGAAAGTTGATCTACTATAATCTAGTGAACTGTATCAGAACCTATTCATTCTAAAGCTTGATTTAATCACCTAGGGACATACCAAAAGTTTAGCGACTAGGTAGATTAACAAAGGAGCCGGAGCCTCGAAAGTGGAATGGTTTTATATTCGTGATCTGTGTTCTAGACGGTTCTTAATATCCCAACATCCCTAATCAATTCATCTATCATTGTTTCATTGATCATTGCTTGCTTCTCTGCGATAGCCCCTATGACCTAGCGCTTTTCCTTTATTGATTTACAACCTCGTTATACTTGCTAGTTCGGTTCACCATTACAACCTCAATCATACTTTTGTTTTAGCTTGATCCAAAATCCATAGTTCAAAGTGTACTCAATAGCCAGTCCTTGTGTTCGATACCCATACTTCCGCGATCTGTGCACTTGCAGAGGTCTAGGAGTTTGGTAAAACCTGACTCCACATCAACCATCAAGGGTGATAGTGAGGACTTGAGACAGAAGCTCCTTTAGCTTGGTTGGGTCCCTGGACTGTTCTGAAGTCACCAAGGCCTTGGCTCTAGAGAATGGCCTTGATCTCCCCTTGTACCTTATCTTGTACTCAATCTTCCCATTTTCAAACTTGGTGGGGAACAAGTCATTGTGAGCTGAGATGGCTTGACTGAAGGGGCCTGAGCTGGTGGATCCTTTCTTTTATCTCCTGGTCTTGCCTTAGAGGCTGCATCCTCCCCTTCTTTTAGAGCCCTTCCTAGTGGCTCATCAAACAAAGCTTGAAGGCTCTCTTCATCAAGCACACAAGGGGCTTGAACAAGTCTATCAGCTCTGGCCTATCAGATCGTGGTTTCTCAACTCTAGCCCTCTCAAGACGTGGCTTCTCAATCCTTGGTCCTCTCTCATCCTTATCCTTCCCAACTCTTGGTTCCTTGTCAACCCTTTCCTTCACAACCTTTGTAGCTCCATGACTCTTAGAACTGAGATTGGTACTGTCAATTGTGGCACAAAAGTCTGAACCTCTAGGCTGCAAGCGATATGACACCAAACTATTCACCTTGTGAAGGATCACTTCTTGCTTGTGAAAGTCTCGCCAACTGTACTAAGGAAAGGGGTTCCCAATAGATCCTTCTCTTCTTCCATTTCCATCACAGTGAGATCAGTTTGGATGATGCATTCTCCAATTTTCAAGTGATAGTTCTTGAACACTCCAAGAGGAGACTTAGAAGTTGCATCTCCAAACATGATTGAAGTAGTAGGGCGCTGCAAGGCTCCAGCAATGCCTAGCTTCTCTGCCATGGAGAGAGAGATCAGATTGATGCTTGCTCCAGAATCCACTAAGGCATTGTCAATCTCAAGATGCCCAAGTGTGCAAGGGAGAGTGAATTTCCCTTGATCCTTGACCTTTGGTAGGAAGGTGGGTGAAGTAAGCAGGTTGAACTGATGAGTAGACTCTTGTAGGACCTCTGAAACTTTATCACTGTTGGCTAGAACATCCTTGACCATTTGCATTTGATCAAATGCCTCACTCATGCTATCCATAGAGGCAACTCAATTCCAATCCCACTGAGATCTCTTCTGAACTTGTGAATCACTTCCTTGTGACCTTGACTAAGTAGGCGAGACGAGGAAGCGGCAACCGGTTGATAAGGATCAAGCAAAACAGGCTTCGGACAGAAGAGGTCGGACTCGATCGAGCTAGAGTTGGACTCGATCGAGCTGCCGATCGAGCTTGTCGTGCGAGCTCAACTGGTGAAGTGTGAATGGCCACAGTAGGTGCATGCACTTCTGGTTGATCAATCTGGACTCCAGGAGCCTCAGCAGCAACAATCTCTTCATCATTCAGCAGTAAACAAAAATCTTCAATGACCCTTTCTTGATCCTCTTCTTCAACAAGTCCTTCTTGAGTGAAGATGACCTTGCACTGTTCCTTGGGGTTCTGAATAGCTTTACCAGGTAGTTGTCCTTGCTTTGTAGCAGCAGCAACAGAAGAAGCATGATTCTCCAGAGAGTAAACCCTTGTGTTGAGGTTCTCGATCTTAGAGTTTATTTCAGCTAGCTTCTTGCTTGTGTCCACTACCCCATCAGCTTGCCCTTGAAGTAGTTGCTTTAGCATTGCCTTGAGCTCATTCTCTTGTGAAGGTGCAGGCTGGGGCGGTTGGTGGGGGAAGCCTGGTGGGATATTCATTTGTTGTCCAGGGAAAGTGCCTTGTGGTCCTTGGTAATTGTTCTTTTGACCATACCCATGTTGTGGCTTGACTCGATCGAGCTGCTTGTTGTTGAGGATAGACTTGGTCCTGAGGGTTAGCAACATCAGTGTTGCGGTATGACATGGCAGGGTTGGACTTGTAGTTATAGTATCCTTTGTTGTAACCTCCTTGCCCATTGCTCATGTAGCACACCTCAGCAAATTGTGTATCCTCCCCTTCTTGGACTGGTTCCATCTCCTCAGCAGACACAAAGTTGACTTTCTTCATTGTGGACTGAGCTAGGATCAGCTTATCCAACTTCTCATTCAATGCCTTAACATCTTTTCTCAACTTTTCGTCTGACTCGATCGAGTGGTGGGTCGAGCTCCGGTTGGTGCGATCATACTCTTCTCCATAGCTTCCATTTGAGTTAGCTATGTTCTCCACAAGTTGCCAGCCATCATCTACATCCTGGTTGAGGAAGTTCCCATTGCTAGCTGTGTCTAGCATCTCCCTATACCTAGGCAAGCATCCTCTATAAAGAGTGGAGAGTAGGATTCATTGTTGAATCCATGGTGTGGGCACTGACTTGTGTAGCCTTTGAACCTCTCCCAAGCCTCTGCGAATGTCTCATTGTTTCGCTGGATGAAGCTGGATATCTCTCCTCTAAGCTTGGCTGTGCGACCGGTGGAGAAAAACTTTAGCAAGAAAGGCCTTCTTGCATTCATCCCAAGTGGTGATTGTGCCATGGGGCAAGCTCTTCTCCCATTGGTGAGCTTTGTCAGCTAGAGACATAGGAAAGAGTCTCAGCTTGATGGCATCTTCAGAGACACCATTGATCTTTGTCAAATCACAAAGCCTATCAAACTCATCAAGGTGGTCAATGGGGTCTTCACTTGGCAATCCATGGAAACACAAACACAGTCAACAATTCCCTTTAACCATGATAGTTGATAGCATAAAGGGTTATCAATCCAAAATGGGAAATTTCACTCTATGAGAATATGAAACAACCAGAAAGTCAAGCAAGCAGTAAATATAGGGTAACACTAACAACCTAAAAATGAAAATGCAATGCAGTAAAAGTAAACAAAGCAGTAAATAAGTCAGCTCGACCAAGGACTCGAGTCGAGTTGGGAACAGAGTACCGAGCTCGATCGAGTTGTGGGTCGAGTTGAGAAAAAGCAGTAAAGGCACGACTTTAACAAGATAAAGAGAGAATTAGGGTTCAAGACAGGGTTTTGCAACCAAAGGAATCTACACTTAATCATCTAGCTCTTAAAACTCCTTGTATCAAGGCTTCTCTTGATATTGGGCTTCTCAATGCCTAGCCAACCCTTTCCCAAGGTGGAGGCTATCAACCAAGGAATGATCTCAGAAACAGGGGGTTAGCCAGTGAGAATCAAACCTTGGAGGCCATAGGATCATTGCCCAAACTAATCCATCCAACCCCTTAGACCTCTATTTCTAGAGCAAGAGATATTGGAGCTCTTAGTGGATCTTTTCCAGCGAATTCCATCACTTCCATGTGGAGAATCGCCTAAGGACTTACAAGCCAGGGGTAGTGGTCATGTAGCCTTAAGATCTATCCAAAAGAGAGAGAATCTAGATTAAGACCATAAGCTAGAAGGATTAAGCATATGAAACCTCTAATCTATCCCATCTCAAACCCTAATGGGTAACTACTCACTACACATGATGAAATAAACAACCAAATGCATTGAAATAAACATCAAATGAAAGAAGAAATAAACAGGTCTTCCCCTTTCCTATCCCTGATTCTGCAAGTGCACAGGTCAGAAGTAGTAAACGGGTATCGAACACGAGCAGATAAGTACACTTCGAGTATTGCAAGTCTAATATAGCTAGAGAACAAGTATGATTTAGGGTTTTCGATTGCGTAACAAAGTAAATCAAACAGCGGACTAAACGTTTTATGAAAATCAATAAAGGGGAACGCTAGGTGATATCACCATATTTTACATGATTTTACTATATATTTACCTATGTTTTCAAACGGTTTTTGCAAGATTCTTTGCCTTTAGAGGTAGTTTTCTTGTATTTGTGGGATTTGAAGTCTTTGTAGGTGAAATAATCAAAAAGGATGCAAAAAGGAGTAAAAGAGCCCTAAATCAAGATCCATGCAAGTTTCCAAGTCAAGAAGATCATTTTATCTCCAAGTGTTAGTTCTCGCTTGCGCGCAGAACGAAGCTTCGGAAGTTTGGCCGCGCGGAGGAGTTCCCGACGTCCAAAAGTTACGATCTTGATATGGAAAGATAGATACTTGAGTCATGCATCACGTCGAAGTGGAATGAAGCCATTTGGATCAACTATGAGGCCTAGACTTATTTTCTACCGAGACATGTCCGGTAAGCGAGTAAACGAAGCCCATGGAGGATTTGGAGTGTCTAATGGCCCGAGCAGCAGCGCCAAAGGCCTTGATCGAATAGAGAAGAGGCCTGGCTAATGTTTGGAGCTTTCTTTAGCAATGTCGGCCCATACACGACGT